>MU773049.1:139926-160545 GCA_026770625.1 Nicotiana glauca
GAATATAAACTAACAAAAGAAACAGGAAAGAAGAGATACTTACGGAGACCTCAATGTATGAAGAAAGGAACCGAAACTTCCAATTCTTTGGATTTTCAGGCCTCTTACGATATTAATCGTGTGTTCTTAATAAGAACACATGAATAAAACCGAAATTGACCCAAATCTTCAAGCAGCACCGAACTTGAGACCTTTTGGGAATTAGGGCTTTTCTCTGATTTAAAATTTGAACCGTTTGAAAAGGATTCGAGAGAAAGGGAGTAGAAATTGGTGGAGAGGAGGTGGTGGGGGTTCAGGGGTGTGATTTTGGTGGAGTTTGGTAGTGGCACCGCCACCAGAGAATGTTAGGGCGGCGCTAGGGTTCCACCTTTTGATTTGAAATTTGAAGGGTTTCACCGGGATTCGAGGGGAGGTGATCAGGGATTTGTACAAAGGGAGTAGAGGAGAATATTTGGTGTTAGTTTAAGGTTGGTTTGTGGTGGCGCCGCCACCGGTGGTAGGGGAATTTCTGGGCGGCTAGGGTTTTTGCAGGGTGGTCTCTGAACTGAGGGGGTAGGGGGCACGTTTAAACACCCTTATACTTAAAGATCCTAGCTTCCCCACAGTCTGATCTACAAATCTTGATAGTTGAGATTAACTAGGGGCAAAACGGGGTCGTTTGGTGTCAAGGGGGAACTGGACCAGTTTTTAGTGGATTTGATTCGGGTATGGGGTAGTTTTGGACGGGTATTTGATGGTTTCTTTGATTTGGGCTGTTCTAGACTTGGTTCTTTTATTAAGACATCTAATTCTCTTCATTTTCTTTCCTTTTTTCTCTTTTTTTTCATTTTCACATTTTTTCTAAATACAAAATTAAATAAAAAGACCTAATTTAATTCCAAAAATAAACTAGTTACTTTTTCAAAAATTAATTAAGTCCTAATTTAAAATAAAAACTATGACAAATTCGAAAATTAAATTTTAAAAATACAAAATTAACTATTTTTGATATTTTCTTTCATTCTGTGTATCATTAGTTAAATAATTAACCTAGAAAAAATATAGAATTGGATCCTAAATGCAGATGCACTATTTTTGTATTATTTAAGAGTTATATGCACCGATGAAAATGCACACAATTAACAGAAAATGCCACGAAAATCCATAGAGTTGCAAACACAAAGAAATTATTCTGTTTTGAATTTATGGGGGTAATTCATATAGGGCTAAAATCACGTGGTCACAGCGAGCTGCTTCCTATGCTCTAGTCTGCAACACCCGGAGTTTCCTCCTTGTTGTATTTATTAGTTTGGTCTATTTATTTAAGACATTAGTTATAGGGGTTTGTATATTATACTAGATTGGTCGTGCACTTGTGACACTGGGTTTTAGAAATTACTAGTAGATGTTTATGGTTTTGCCTAACGTTGTAACAATTTCATTTTTATGTCCTATTTATCCATTATATCACCATGATATTTTATACTTAATTTCATTATTAATTTAAAATTGATGATTTCAAAGGCAACAAAATGAGTAATTAATTTGATAGTTCATTGTTAGTTTGCCCGTAGGGTGCCATCACAATCTATAGTAGGTAAGGAGTTGTGTTACATTGGTATCATAGCACTAGTTTCACATAGCTCTCACGAGTCATGAGAAGGCCTAGTAGAGTCTTGCGAATCGATACAGAGACGTCCGTACTCATCTTCGAGAGGCTATAGGGTGTTAGGAAATTTTTGTTTCTTAATGTTCCATCAAGAAGTTGATGTTGTGCTAAGTAACATTCTCTTATTCTCTCACAGATGGTGAGAACGCGTACTATGGCTGTACCTGGTGGCAGAGGGGCTGCTCCCCTGATTTGTTAGAGGTAGAGGCAAAGGCTGAGGGAGGGCCACAATTCCTGCTAGAGGACGAGGGAATCCTACAATTTCTCCTATTATACCACTAGTGGATCCAATGGAGGATCCTGTCATTGAGGAATGGGATGAGGCACTTGCAGTTTAACTAGACCCAACAGATCTTATGACTGCACTAGGATTTCGGGAGGTCATGAGTTGTATGCTATGATTCATGGATTCTATGACTAAAGACAGGAATTCTGGTAGATCCGGCCACATGTCCGGCGGGAGGGTGAGCACAGACCCCTACCACTCAGTCTCTAGGGAATCTACTATTGCTTATCAGACCCTAGGTGCACTACCTACTAGAGGAGCCCGGCCAGTTGCAGCGGTTATACCAAGCCTAGACCAGCCACAACAGTTGAGTAGCAGAAGTGGTTGGACAGATGGACTAGGTTACATCCCCCTGTCTTTGGTGGTGAGCTGCATAAGGAGCCATAGGATTTCATTGATCCTTTTAGGGACATGCTACATAATACGGGGTAATTGGTTTCCAATGGGGTGGACTTCACCATGTTTCAGTTAGAGGGCAAGGCCCATAGATGGTGGTAGTCTTATCTCTATAGCAGGCCAACAGGTTCACCTCCCTTAACTTAGGACCAGTTCACCCGTCTCTTTTTGGAGAGATACATTCCACCATCTCAGAGGGATGAGTTATGGGGTCAGTTCGAGTGGCTCTAACAGAGCTAGATGTCTCTGATCGATTATGAGGTGAGATTTTCTAAGTTTTCTTGCCATGCACTTATGATACTCCCCATAAATACAGAGAGAGTGCAGAGGTTCATTGCGGGCTTGTATTATGGTATCCGTGTTACTATGGCTTGAGAGGATGAGATAGGGACTACTTACGTGTAGGTTGTGGAGATAGCTCGAAGGATCAAAAGTATTTGCCACTAGAGCCAAAAGCATACACCGAGGGACAAGCGATCTCGATATTCTAGTAGACTCAGTGGTGCCTCATCTAGGGGTAGAGGTAAGTTCATGATGGGACAGTCTAGTAGGCCGCCGTATTCAGCACCGCCACCTACTCGGGGTGCTTCAGTGGACCCCTACTTGAGCACCATTTCAAGGTGCACCTACCGTCCACCAGCTATTCATGATTCTTCCAATGGGTATTCATATCACTAGGGTCAGACTTAGGTCAGTCGTCTTTAGCACTAAGGCGTTGCTACAAGTGCAGGGATCTTGGTCTTATGAGGAGGTATTGCCCCAGGCTTTGGGGAAAGCTAGTACATTAGGGCCATCAACTTATGATCTGCACTAGCTGCCACTCTACCCATTCGGCCCGCTAAAGGAAAAAGAAAGGTTGGTGGGGGTCGCCCTAAGGGTAGGGGCCAGCCAGGTAGCTTTTCAGCTAGGTTCTATGCCTTTATAGCTAGACCAGATGTAATAGTCTCATACGCTGTGTTCACATGTATTATTTTTGTCTGTAGTAGGGATGTTTTGTTCTATTCGATCTTGGGTCTACATATTCGTATGTGTCTTCTCTATTTTCTCCTTATCTAGATGCCTCTCATAAGTCCTTGGGTGTTCCTGTATATGTGTCCACACCATTGGGTGATTTTGTTATTGTGGATCGGGTTTACCAGGCCAGTGTAGGGACTTTATTTGGTTATAAGACCAGAGCGGATCTTCTGTTGTTTGATATGACCAACTTTGAGGTCATTCTAGGCATGAACGGGTTGTCTCCTTACTATGTCGTTCTTGATTTCCATGCTAAATCAGTTGTCTTCACGATGCCAGAGTTGCCTAGATTGGAGTGGAGGGGTCCTATCAATATATCTAATCGAGTTATCTATTTCTTAATGTCTTGACATATGTCGAAAAGGGTTGTTTGGCCTATCTAGCTTATGTTCGGGATACCACTATAGAAATTCCTATGATTGATTCAGTGCCCATGGTGTACGAGTTCTACAGCATGTTTCCTTTTGATCTAACAGGCATGCCACCTAATCATGATATCGATTTCAGTATTGATTTGGGGCCAGGCACCCAACCTATCTATATTCCCCCATACAGCATAGATCTGAAGGAGTTAAAGGAACAACTTGAAGAGTTACTCGAGAAGTTATTCATCAGGCTGAGTGTGTCACCTTAGGGTATATCGGTATTGTTCGTGAAAAAGAAGGATGGGAGTATACGGATGTGCCATGATTACCGCTACTTGAATAAAGCCATTATCAAGAATAAGTACCCATTTCTGCACATTGATGATTTGTTTAATCTGTTACATGGTGCTAGAGTGTTCTCTAAGATTGACCTGAGGTCTGAGTATCATCACTTGAGGGTTCGTGCTTTGGATGTTTTGAAGACGTCTTTCCAGACTAGATATAGGCACTATAGTTTCTAGTGATGTCCTTCGGCTTGACTAATGCCCCGACATCGTTTATGGATTTGATGAATAGGGTGTTCAGGCTATATCTTGACCCATTTTTCATTGTCTTCATTGATGACATATTGATCTACTCCTGTAATATGGAGGACCACGAACAACATTTGAGGATTTTGCTTCATACCTCGTGGGACTAAAAACTATATGCTAAGTTCTCCAAGTGCGAGTTCTGCTTAGATTTTGTGGCTTTCATGGGCCATGTTGTATCAAGTAGGGGTATTAAGGTAGATCAACAGGAAAATGAGGCAGTTCAGAGTTGGCCTCATCCTACCACATCGACCGAGTTTAGGAGATTCTTGGGGTTAGCAGGTTACCATCGTCGGTTTGTGGAGGCTTCTCATTTATTGCAGCTCATTTGTCTAGATTGACTCGTAAGGGTGCTTTGTTCAAATGGTCCGATGATTGCGAGGAAAACTTTCAGAAGCTCAAGATCGCTTTGACTACAGCCTGGTACTAGTGATGCCCTTCGGTTCAGGCATGTATACTATGTATTCTGATGCTTCATGTATTGTCATGAGTTGTGTATTTATGCAAGAGGGGTGAGTTATTGCATATGCTTTACGTCAGCTGAAGCCATATGAGAAGAATTACCTCGTACATGATTTGGAGTTGGATGCGATAGTTCTTGCTTTCAATATCTGGAGGAAATATTTTTTGAAATAATATCTTTATGGGAGAGAATCACTATAGACTTCGTAATTGGGTTTCCGCAGATATTGAGGAAATTTGATGTTGTTTGGGTCATTATCGACAGGCTGACCAAGTCGATACACTTTATTTTGATTGTGACTGTGTACTCTTCAGAGAGGTTGGCCCAGATTTATATTTAGGAGATTGTCTGGTTTCATGGGTGCCTATTTCCATCATTTCAAATAGAGGCCCTTAGTTCATTTCACATTACTGGAGAGCAATACAGAGTGAGTTGGGTCTCATATAGAGTTCTGCATATCCTTTCATCCACATACTGACGGGCAGTCAAGGCAGACAGTTCAGATCCTGGAGGATATGCTTAGAGCATGTGTGATTGATTTCGGAGGGCAGCGGGATCGATTCTTACCTTTGACCGATTTGCTTATAACAACAATTATCAGTCTAGCATCGAGATGGCTCGATTTAAGTCTATATATTGTCGACAATGTTATTCCCTTATCGGTTGGCTTGAGCCTGGTAAGTCTTGGTTATATGGTATTGATTTGGTAAAGGATGCCTTGGATAAGGTAAAGTTGATTCAGGAGCGACTTCACATAGCTCAGTCCAGACATACGAGTTACGCGGATCAGAAAGCACATGATTTATCACTTATGGTAGGAGAGAAGGTTCTCTTGAAAGTCTCGTCGATGAAGCGTATCATGAGGTTCGGAAAGAAGGGCAAGCTGAGTGCGAGGTTCATCAGTCCATTTGAGGTGTTGGAGCAAATTGGAGAGGTTTCCTACATGCTTGCTTTGCCTCCCATTCAATCGAGAGTTTATCCTATTTTCCACGTGTCTATGCTCCAAAAGTACCATCAGGTCAAATTTGTTAGATTACAACACAGTTCAACTAGATGAGAGCTTCGGTTATAAGGAGGAGCGAGTTGCCATTATTTCCAAGCAGGTCCATCAGTTGAGGTCTAAGAAGATTTCAATTGTAAAGGTCTAGTGTAGGGTCCACCAGTTGAGAAAACAACTTGAGAGAGCGAGGATGACATTAGGAGCAGATATCCACACGTATTCAACACTCCAAGTATGATTCAAGACCCATTCGAGGACAAACGTTTGTTTAAGAGGTAGAATATGCAAAGACTCGATCAGTCATTTTGCTTTCTAGATCTCCGGTCCCCTATTTAAGTTTTTTCGTATGTGTTTTTACTGTTTTATGACTTGCAGGTATGGTGGGCTTGGTTTTGGAAGGTTTGGGTTGAATTCAGAACTCTTAGTTCCTGAATAGTGGTCTAAGTTGGCCAAGTTTGACTTGGTTCAATATTTTAAGTAAACAACCTCAGAACCAGAACTTGATGGTTCCAATAGGTTTGTGTGAAGATTTTGGACTTGGGCATTTGATCGTAACGAGTTTCGGGTGATCAGAGAGTGTTTCGGCGCTTAATATTAAAAGGTGGCACCTTGAAGGTTTTAGAGTTTCTTAAATTTGGTTTGAAGTGGACTTTGGTGCCATCAATATCTATTTGGCATTTTGAGCCTGGGAATAGGTTTGTACGGTGATTTCTAACTCATGCAAAAAACTTGGCATCTTTCTGAGTTGTCTAAGTATGATTCGTCACGTTCGGAGCTAGTTGAAGAAGTTTTAAGTTCATAACTTGATCAATTTGGTTTTAGGGTGTGATTCTTGGTTTTGATGTCGTTTTATGTGTTTGAGGCTTTAAGCGGGTTAGAATTATGTTTTTGACTTATTTATGAATTTGGACGGGGGGCTTGGGTGTGTTTCGAACAATTCAGATATAAGTCAAATATTTTAGAAGTTCTGCTCTGGATTCCTTCATTGCGAACGCGGAGGAAGCCTCGCATTCGCGATGAAGGAATTGGGTTAGGAGCCTTTTGTTCTATGTGTTTGCGAAATAGGGGTCGCGATCATGATGCTATGGAGCCACAGGACTTCGCGTCGATCGTTTTGTTGCATTCGTATAGTGTAATGCCAGCTGGTGAGGAGCCAGGCTAGTAGCCTTCACGTTCATGAAGGGAAGCTGGCATTTGCGAAGGGTACGCATGTTAGCCTTCACGATAGTGAGGCTCATGTTGCGTTCGCGAAGCACATTTTCTAGGCCTTGGTATGTTTTGCCTTAGCAATCATGAGGGACTTTTCGCAACCGGGAAAAAGGACAACTAGGCAGAAACATGTTCTAAAAAACGGGACTTAGGCTCATTCTCTCTCATTTCAGTTTGCGATTTTGGAGCTCTTGCAGAGGGATTTTTCACCTACCATTTTAAAATAAGTAATTTTTACCTAATATAAGTTTAATACATAGATTATGGGTTGATTTTAACATGAAAATTTGGAAAATTATAGAATTATGTTGAAAAACATAAGGTATGGCAAAAATGGGATTAGACCACGAAATTGATTAGAAATTATATATTTTTTTCATAAGGTCGTGGGTAACATTTATTTACTAAAATTTCCAGAATTCGAGCATGTAGGTCCGGGGGGTGACTTGTAGGAACTTTTCAAATTAGGTTGGGTAATTACTCTAATAGTTAAATTATGAACTATTGAGCATCTATTGGTTAGTTTTACGACCTTTGGCTCGTTTTGAATTGCTTGGCATCGATTTGAGAAAATTAGTGAGGTTGAAGAGCAGAGTAGTGAGCTTGGAAACGGGGTAAGTCTCTTTCCTAATCTTATAAGAGGGAATTGTCTACATAGGTACTTTAATTGTTATTTGCTACTTGTTGTGGGTGATACATATGCACAAAGTGACGGGAGTCCGTATGTAGTTAAATTCATATTTTGTCCAGGTAGACTTAGGACCTTGCCACGCTATATTTGTACTACTTGAAATCTACTTGTTAGTTAATTACTTATATTATAATTGAAATTTGATAGAGATTATGTTGAGTCGCGCTCCATTTCCTTGGGCTTTTAGAAGAATACTTAAGTGTCAGTAGAAACCATTCCTATTTTATGTGCCCGTCTATGTGTTATAACTATATGTTCCGTATATCAAAGAGTTATCTATTCTTATGGACTGGGCAGTACGCCTCGGCAGGTGCTATGAAATAGCATTATGGATCGGGCCGAATGATCTCGGTAATATAATTGAGATGCATCTATGGTTCGCACCGGCAGACCCTCGATAGTGTACACGATTATTACGGACTGCAGCCTTGGCATAACTCGTGTCTAATATCACTAGGATTCCGAATATCCCTGATATTCCTTCATGATTAGAGAACTATACTTACTTGATGGTTCTTATTTGTTGAAATGACATGCAATAACTAGGGATTTTAAGTTGATATTTGTTAAAGAATCACATTATTTGTTGTTTCTTATTCCATTATTACTGTTGTATTTCATGCATATTTATAATTCTTACACTTTATTTATTGATGACTAGTAAGTGTTGATGTCAAACCCTTGTTATTACTTCTTCGAGGTTATACTAGATACTCACTGTATATGTGTTGATTTACATACTCACGCTACACTTCTGCACTAAATGTGCAGGTTCTGAGGCAGGTACATCTGGTGGACATTCGGGCGCGCATCACCGTTATCCAGAGACCTAGTGGTAAGCTACTTCCCATGCTCTGATCTGCAGCACCCGAAGTCTCCTCCTTGTTATATTTATTATTTCTGTATACTTTAGTTCAGACAATAGTTAAAGGGGTTTGAATATTCTACTGGATTGCTCGTGCACTTATGACACCGGGTTTAAAAATTACTAGTAGTAATTAACATAATAGTTCACTGTTGGTTAGCCGAACTGCGATGTTGGGTGCCTCACGGCCTATAATAGGTATGGGGTCATGACAACTACTTTCTAAGACTGGTGTCACTTAGTACACGAGCGTTTAAATTGTACTAAATATAATGTCTGAAATGAAGTACAATATTGTCTAGAATAATAAACAGTAACAACGATAATAAAGGTGACTTCAGAGTCTGCGAATGAGAATGTAGCATTACCTTTAGTCTCCCATGTGTCCAAGCTAATCGCTCCTTGAAACACCCTAAGACCAACTCCTGAATCTGCATAGTAAGTGTAGAAGTGTAGTATAAGTATAACCGACCTAATATACTTAGGAAATGTCGAGCCTAACCCTGATAAGGTAGTGAAGAGGCTAAGACAAGACACCTACTATATAAACCTGTGCATTTAATAAATAAGAAAAAAAAAGAGATAGAAAGTAAAATAACAATATAAATAACGAGTGAGATAACAAAAGAAATAACAAGTAAGGTGACAAAATAAATAGCAATAAGAATTACAAGGAACAACGGGATAATCAACTAAGGAAAATAACAACCATATTATCTCAATTAACAAAACCAGACCTTTCACAACAACTTAAATCCAAGAGAATAAATTGAAAACAATGAAACAACATCACCAAGTCCCCAAATCCGCATAATAAAAGTAATAAGTAAATGATATCATTTTAAATAACATGACAACATCCTTCGTGCATTTACCTCTCATCCTCACAAGCACGATAACATCCTTCGTGCACATATATGTACATAACGCGGAAGGACCTTTCTTACAATAATAATAAATATGTCAAAAAACATGAAAATACCCTTCGTGAATAAGTTACTCTTTCTATCAAGAACAGAAACACCCTCCATGCAATCACTTTTCCTCACCAAGCATAGATAAAATAGAACTTGTAATGATCCGACCAGTCATTTTGAGTTCTAGCATTTTCATACGTGATTCGAGACCTTTAGTAGTTGCAGATAATATATTACGACTTATGAGTATGGTTGGTTTTAATTTACGAGAGGTTCGTGATTGATTTGAAAGACTAATTCTTATTATGGAAGCTTTGAATCGGAAGAATTAATCAAGGTTTGACTTTTGAGTAAACGATATCGGAATCAGGATTTGACAGTTTTAATAGGTTCGTATAGTGATTTTGGACTTGGGCGCATTATAGGATTTGAATTCAAACGTTTCTAAAAGACTTTTGGCCCTATTTGTGAAAGGTTGATAATTTGATGAATTGGAAAGTTCACGAGTTTGACCAGCACTTGAATTTAAGGTTATCGAAATCAGATTGTTATTCTAGAACAATGGATAGATTTATTTTGTTGAATGTAACTTATGTGCAAATTTTGGTTGTAATCCGAAGTGCTTAGGGATGAATCAGATGCTTGGTTAGAAGTTTATAAACTTAAGAGAGTTTGATTTGTGATTTTGCCTTTATTTCTTTGATGTAATGATCTCATATGCATTCAGAGGCTTTGGATAGGTCCGGGTAGTATAATAGATTTGTTGATATGATTGGACGAGGTCTTGGGGGAGCTCGAGTGAGTTTTAAACCATTCTAAGAACATTTGGAGTTGCAGATTTTGCTAGTGTCAATTGTTCATCACAATTGCGGACAAGGTCTTGTGATCAAGGGTAATTTGAGGCTGAAGGCCTATTGTTCTTCGCCTTCGCGGAAGGGGTGTTGCGTTCGCGAATAAGGAGGTGAGGATTGGGGATTGTTCTATGCATACGCGATGGTGGGTGAAGCTGAAGACCTTCGCGTTACGAAGGACTAGCCGCGATCGTGGAGTGTTATTTTGGGTTGAGGCTGTTTGTGCTTAGAGAAAATGAAGCTTGGGCGGCATTTGTAAAGGGTACCCCTTGGCGTGCATTAGGTGAGGATTTCGGGATTTTTGCCTATTCTTTCATATTTTGAACCCTAGTCTTGGAGAGAGGAAAATTTTCAAGGTGATTCTCATACAAGGCAAGAGGGTATGTGATTTCCACCTATTTGTTATTATATTTCAAGAAGCTACATGGATCTTTAGTACATAAAACATAGAATTTTGAATTTAAATTTTTTTTGTTTACAACTTAAGAGAGCATATTTTGAAGATTTTATCACCAATTTGAACCCGAATTTGAATACTATTTATATTGAGGCCCCACAGGTTGTGGATCATCCGGGTTTGGTATTAATTTCTAATTTCGGGCATGTGGGCTTGGGTTGACTTTTATTGATTTTTTGGAAATTTTTCAAAGGCCGAAGCTTTATTGATTGGTATCCCTTTTAATAGCATTGTCGAAATTTTTGGACGATGTTGGCTTGGATTTGCATGAGTGGAGGGCAAAAACAAGGTTTATACGCTATTTGAGGTTGAAGACTAGCCGGATAATGTAATTGTCTTGCCTAGTTTTTGTTTGAGGTAATTTTTTTTAATAAATGATATTATCTGCTACATGTAGGGGTAATGTATATGCGAGGTGACGATTGTAAATGTATGTGCCATATTATTTATGCTCAAGATAGATTCTAGATTACTTTATGCCTTATTTGGTTGCGTGTTCTAGTGTTCTATGCTTTCCTTGATTAATGACTACATGAACACAATAAGCAATGCTAGAGATAATGATTAGGTTAATGATAGCTTATTTTGTGCATGATGAGCTATTCTTGAAATTATTGATGTACTTGATTTATACTCATTCACACATATATTATAAACACACATCCAGGCTTGTTATTCTTGTGATATGCCTTAAAATGTTGTATGAATACTTAAGTTTCTTTACCCATATTAAAGATTATGATTGGGATTTTGATTCTTATTTTTTGCATGATAATTATTTGGATGACTAATTACATGTTCTATGTATAGTCATACATACACATAGGCATACACCCTAGCTAGATATCATCTCTTGTATACATGCATATACACATGCATGGTTATTCCTCCGTCCATGTGCATTATATATTTGTACCTTTTATTCATATGCATACATTCCTGCATAAAATTCTCTAGTATGGACTGAGGTTATGGCACATGAGTTGTTTGTGTAGTTGAGATGATTATGGCACGAGATTTCTGCCGTGCAAATATTATGATTTTTTGATTGCTATGACAGAGGTTCTATTATGCAATTGTTGTTATTATTATTATTGTAGCACGAGGTTTCTGTCATGCTTATGTTGATATCAATATGATTATAGTATGGGATTTCTATCATGCAGTGTACGAGGTATGGACGTCTAGCTTGTGCATGTAGATCCATCCATCAAGGGTTTTCTTCTCATGTTTCTCTCTTGATGGTATACTTTTAGGTTCTGAGAAACTGATGGATATTTGATTGATTGTGACATGGGATCCTATGAGATGAGTTATTGAGCATAAAGTTGAAAACGTTTCACCATTCAAGTGAATTTTTTGTGCATATTCATGCATTTTACATGCTTTATTCATGCATATCCTCTATATATACTAGTTGATGTATTATGCATATGCTTAGGGACTTGTTATTTGTTGTTGGGACCTTGTAGAGTATTAGATTGATGTAAAGGGAGAGTCATTATCATATATTGAAAAGTTGGACTCATGTAAGTATTCTAATATAAGTGCCATTTAGAAATTGATATGGAAGAGATCATTACCATAGATAGACACTTTACATTCATATAGAAGTATTTCAGTAAATGCATTTTGGTACATATCCATTTGTATACGGAATTATTGCAAGTTGTATTTTGACCTATTTAATTGGAAAGCATGCCTATTATCTATTCTTCAATTGTGGGCCTTATTTTTCATATCCGATGTTCCATTGCTATTTCTTGGATGCTTATCTATAATATATATGTTATTGAGTTGCACAAGTTATGTAAACTGAGTATTTTTTGACTTAAAAATCTCGTTACTACTTCACTTAGGTCAGTCAAGATACTTACTAAGTACATGAGGTCGGTTGTACTTATATTATACTTTTGTACCTTTTGTGCATATCTTAGAGCTGAGCTGATATGGAAAACAAAGGCTAGCATTGAAGATATACCAGGATTCCAGTTACAAGCTATTACTTGTTCATGGTAGTTTAGGATACCTTTTTAAGTCAACTAGGTAAATAGGGATACAATAGATGAAAATCCCTTCACAAAATAACAATAGTAACCTATTAAACCTAAGAAACTATGAATCTCGATAGGGGTAGCAGGGCTAGGACAATACTAAACCCCCTCAATCTTCTTAGAATCAACATTCATACCTGAATTGTAATGACCCGGCCCGTCGTTTTGAGAATTAACATCTCATTTGGCGGCATAAGGCCTTGAGCAGATTCGTATTGTGTGTTATGATGTGCGAGTGTGGCCAATTTCAGTTACCAGATGATTCGAAGTCAATTTGGAAGAAGGATTATAGTTTTGAAAGCTTAAGCGGTAAGAGTTGATCGAAATTTAACGTTTGTGTAAACGACTTCAGAATGGGGTTTGGATGATTTCAATATATTTATATGGTGATTTACTTAGTTGTGTGTCCGGATTTGGATTTGGAGGTCCATGGGGTAATTTGAAGTATTTCGGCGAAAGTTGGAAAATTAAAGTTTGGGGGTTGGGAGGTTTGACCAAGAGTTGAATTTGGTGATATCGGGGTCGGAATACGATTCTGAGAGTTTGAATCATTTGGGACTTGCCTACAAATTTGACTTCATTCCTAGTTGATTTGATAGGTTTCAGCACAACTTTTAGAAGTTGGAAGATTTGAAAGTTCATAAGTTCGATTCATGGTACGATTCATAGTTTTGACGTTGTTTGATGCGACTTTCATAAGTTTGATTCCTGGTGTGATTCATAGTTTAGAAGTTGTTTGATGTGATTTGAGACCTCGAGCGAGTCCGTGTTAGGTTATGGAACTTGTTGGTGGGTTCAGACGAGGTCTCGGGGGCCTCAGATATGTTTTCGATGGGCTATGGGCCTTTTCCTTCTATTTTTGGATTGCTGCTTTCTGATATCTGGTTTCCTTAACCACGTTCCCATCCATTTCTCCGTGATCCTGTAGTGTAACTCTGGGGCAGATGATATTTACTCTATGCGTTCGCATCCTTTTGTTCACGAATGCGTAAGTGTGATCTTCCCTCCTTCGCGTTCGTGTGCTGCATCACATGTTCACGTAGATCAGTTCCTAGGCCATCAATTTTCCTTATTCGCAATCGCACATGTTTGTTTATGATCGCGTAGCACTAATTTCGGGCAGTATCCATTTCCTTTTTGCGTTCGCGTGTCTACTGGTGCATTCGCGTAGGTTCCTGCTCTTGTTCTTCGCGTTCGCGCCCCTTTGTTAGTGTTCACGTAGGGTCGTTTGGGTAGTCTTCACTCTTCTTCTTTGAGATCGTGAGGAATGTTCCACGGTCGCGATTCCTTAAACACCAGGGCAGAATATAAAGTACTCTATTCTGAGGGTTAGCCATTTTCAATATTTTTGAAGTTCTAGAGCTCGGTTTTGAGCGATTCTTTGTGCGTTTTTCAAGCAAACAAATTGGGTAAGTGTTATTCACCTATAATTTATTAAATTTCATGATTATATCTTTATTTTTTATTTAATTAGTGCTTTGATTTGAGGAAAAATGGAGATTTTGAAGAAAACTTTCAAAATGTAAAATAATGATTTGAGGGTCGAAATGGTATCAGAATTTTGATAATTTTAGTATGGTGGAACTCGTATCGAAATGGATGTTCAGATTTTGTGAAATTTTTCGGCTTCTGATGTGTGGATTCATGGGTCGACTTTTGGGTTGATTTTAGTTTTGATAAAGATCGAAGCTTTACTACTTGGAATGGTTTCTTATGAGTTTTATTTGTAATTTGAAGTTAATTTTGCTCGATTTGAATCGTCCGTCACCTTAGAGGTTTGTTTTAGATTACCGGTCTTCTTGCCTTTAGGTATGTATCTTGCCTAACTTCGTTTGGGAAAAATACCCCTTAGGATTTGAGTCTTCTATTCTAATTGTATCTTGTAAAGTCCGTGTACGCGAGGTTACGAGTACGTGCTCGGGCTTATTTGTTGGAAGTGTTCCTTTTGGGGTTCTTCCGTCCTTATATTCACTGAGTATAAACTTATTTTTTTGTTATGACTAATTTTCCTATTTATTAGTTTCACCTCTACATGCTTTAATTGGAATAAATTGCTTCATGATCCACTCTTATTGCCTACTTGACTCTTATATGGCTTAACTGAAATTGTTACCTCTTCTATTGCCACGCTATCCTCCTTAATCGCTTCTCCTTAATTGAAAGTATAATTATCTCTTTTGTAATTGTTCATCCTTAATTGAGGTTATAATTATCTTTCTGCTGCTTATCCTTAATTGAATTTTTTTTATATTATCCATAAGTTCTCAACCTTAAAAGAAGTTTAGATATCCTATATCTTAATCAAATTATCCTTATTTGGAATTATGAACTCGTGTTATCTCCCTTGTTGTTGAATTTTACTTTGTGGGATCATTGTTATATATTATTTTCTCCCTTGTTGAGCTATTCTTATTATGGCTAGTATTCTTTATTGTGGTTATTCTTTGTGAACTAGTTCTATTATTTCTTTGTGATTGAAAGTTCTTTAATTGATTTACTTGACGTACTCATGTGTTATCGTCGTTGTGGCTATTGTACTCAATATTGTGATGCACGAGGTTTCTACCATGCAGTTGTTATTGTGATGCACGAGGTTTCTGCCGTGCTATTGTTACTGTTGATTATGCACATGCAGCGTGACAAGGTATGCTATATCTGTGTGTTTGTGCATGTGGAGATACAAGGCGGAAATATTACTATGCACATGTGGCGAGATAAGGCGAGTATTTACTTTATTATTGCACATATGTCGAGACAAGGTATGATATGTCGGGGATTGATTGTGATGACTTGCGATAGCCTGAGGGCATGGTTATTGTTATTATTTGTGCAGTGGTATGCCTACCCTATGTGAGTTATACCGTGTTCATTCCGTGTTGGTCGTTTCTTATGTGTCATTCATTGTGTCTATTTTTATTAGTTGGCCTGAACTATGATAGAACATTGACACAAGCAAACACGCAGTTAATCTCCTCTAACGATTTAAGAAGATAGATCTTGATGTTATTGATCATTTCTACATACTCCTATCTACTTTCCTTCTGTGTGAGAATGGCTTTATTGGCATGTGAGTCATCCGTGCGGTTATAAATTTGTAATGAGGGCACCGGATGACAAATGTTTTTGGTTCCGGAATTGGGACCCGTGAAATTGTGAATATTCTGAGGTTCGGTACCTTGTGGAGATTATATGCTAAAACCTAGTGTGAAAGTAGTCATCTGTCATTGAGTTTCTACTTGCTTTTTCTTTATATGCGATCACCGAATTTAAATTGTGCTCCGCTTACTCCACTATGTCATTATTGTGGTGCTCCGCTGCTAATTGTTGATTCCTTTTCTTACTGCAGTTACCGTGTTATTGTCGTTATTATGTTGGACTATGGCTTTATATAGATATCGCACCCTATTGTTTCTACACTTATACGTGTTCAGGTTATCTAGTTCAATATGTATCTTTGCTGTCCCTCATCACTACTCCACTAAGGTTAATCTTGATACTTACTGGGTACCACTGTGGTGTACTCATGCTACACTTCAGCACAATCTTTGTGCAAATCCAGGTATTTCGAAGTCAGTTGATCATTATCTAGCTATGTGGATTGTTGTTGTGGAGACTCAAGGTAAACCTGCTGCTACGTTCATAGTTCTCGGAGTCGCTTTCTAGTTTTGAATTTGCACTGTTTATCCTTATTTTGGAACATTTGTATTTAGAGGTTTTCTAGCAAAAACTCTGTAGAGCTTATGACTTGTACTACCAGTTTTGGAATTTTAATTATTATAGAAATTTCTATTTTGAAATTGTTCGATGTTAGTTAAATATTGTAGTTATTTCAATTAATGTTATACTTACCTAATCCCTAAGACTAGGTGCCATCACGATACTCAACGGAGAAAAATTTGGGTCGTGACATTAACCCAACATGATGTGACCCAAGAAAGAAATTGATCCAACCAAAACTTGCACTTGGAGAACTTAGCATAAAGCATGTGTTCCCTCAAAATCTGATGCACAATCTTAAATGTTACTCATGCTCCTCTCCAGTACGCAAGTAGATAAAGATGTCATCAATGAACACAATAACTATGAAACTCAAATAAAGCTTGAACACACGATTCATCAAGTCTATGAACATTGTTGGGGGCATTAATTAAACCGAAAGGCATAATTACGAAGTCATAATGCATATGACGAGTGCTAAAAGTTGTTTTAGTGATGTTAGAATCCTTAATCTTCAGCCGATGGTAACTCGATCTCACATCAATCTTAGAGAAACTAAAACATTAGTACCATGAAGCTAATAAAATAGAACATCAATGCGAGGCAATGTATATGTATTCTTTATGTCAACCTTATTCAATTCATCCCATCCTTCTTCTTCATAAATAATTTCGGCACACCATAAGAAAAAACACTCGGCCTAATGAATACCTTGCTCAACATAATTATAATGCTCTTTCAATTCCTTCAACTCGGATGGAGCCATATGGTATGGTGGAATTGACATAGGCTACGTGTCTTGTACCAAATTAATGCTAATATCAATGTCCTTGTTAGGTGAAATGCTAGCATATTGGTAGGAAATACATCTGGAAATCTCTCGCAATCAGTACTGAATCAATAGTAGAGTCTCCACACTAGTATCCCGAATAAGAATTGGATAGGCTAGTCATCCTTTCTCCACCATCCGTTTTGCCTTTAAAAATGAAACCACCTTACACGTGGAAAGACTAAGTGTCCCCCATTTAGTCTCTCGACCACATGGTTCCACTGTTACTTTTTCTCCAAATATGATGTAACTTTTCCCGAGCCTGTCGGCTCCCAAACTAAACATTCCAATAAGTTCAAACATATTATAAGGACCTACTCAATATTTCGAAACATGAAGCGAAGTACTAATACTAGAATCGAGAGTTAGGGTCAATATTCAGATTCCTTAACCTACTAAGTTGCAAACAATGGTTTCGAAACACCCCGAGCCATTTGGGGTCCAAACCACCCACACACGCAAATCACAAAATATTATATCAATCTACGAGAATCTTCAAAATGCGAATCAGAGTGATAAAACTCAAAATGACGAGTTATGTCATTACACACAGATGTAGATGCCCGTGACTCATAAGACGGATTAACCTAGGCTCTGGTACCACTTTTTCATATACTAGTTCACCTAAGTAATGGTGGAACCTCCAAACATATTAAGTGAACTAGTCGTACAGATAATAATGATACAAAAATAATATTTCATAATAAGCCTAATATAATAATATAAATAAGATAATACAAATTAAAACACAATGTGGAAATAATTTATACAATCCCTACGAAATTTTATAACTAGTCATGAGCATCTCAATAAATGTCTAAAATAGTCTCAATACAATATTATCAGGACCTGACAAGTCGTTTTGAGCCTTAGCATTTTGTTCAGTTGTTCGAGGTCTTGATTGACTTAATATTATGTATTATGACTTGCGTGCATGATCGTATTTAATTTTCGGATGTTTCGGTATTTATTTGGAGTAGTGATACTCATTTTAGAAGCTTAAGTTGAATATATTGATCAATGATTGAATTTTGTGAAAATGACCTTGGAATGGTATTTGGATGACTTTGGTAGAATTATAGTATGATTTTGGACTTGGGCATATGCCCGAAATTGAATTCGGAGGTCCCTAGGTTGATTTGGTTTGTTTTGCCGAAATTTGGCAATTTAAACGCTTAGAATTTTGATAAGTTTGACCGTAGTTTGACTTCATGGCTATCGGGTTTAGATTTTAGTTTAGGGAAATGTAATAGGTCCTTTTTATTAATTGGAATTTTTCTGCAAAGTTTGGCTCTATTTGAGTTGATTTGATAGGAATCAGATGCGCAATTGTACTTTTAAAAATTCTTGAGTTTCTAGTTAAAATTTCATGCATTTTGATGTCCCATTTGTTATTTTAGATGCTATTTTGATATTTTAATTGTGCGAGAGAGTTCTTATGATATTTTTACACATGTATTCATGTTTGCGTGGAGCCCCAAAGGCTCGAGTGAGTCTTAGATGTGTTTCGGAGAGTTTGAGAGAAGTGTAGAATTTTTTAGTGTTCTGTCTCGCATTTACGAGATTCTCTTCACTTTTGCAAAATTCACTGAGGCCTGAAGAGTTCGCACTTGCGAACTCCGGATCACATTTGTGATAATGGCCTGGGCTGGGGAAGGGTCGCTTTTGCGAAAAGGCCAAGGATCGCATTTGCGAACTTTTATTGCTTTTGCGATGGGGCCATACTTTGCATTTGCAAAGATTTGTCACTTTTGCAATGTCTATGGGAGCTTAGCAGTGTTCCCTTTTTCAAAAAATGGGTCGCATTTGTGGTTGTAGCATTTGCGAACCTTGAGTCGCAAATGTGACTTCTGCAGCTGAACATAAGGGTTGAGTTACAGGATTTTGGTCTCATTTTCCATATTTTGGAAACCTAGACTCAGTAGGAGGCGACTTTGAAGAGGAATTTTAATTTACAATCATTAAGTAAGTGGTTTTGATCAATTTTCAACTATATTTCATGATTATACCTTAGATTAGACATCAAATTTATGAGAATCAAAGTGAAAATTTGAGAAATTCTATGTATGTTTTGAAAAAAGAAAAATTTGGATTTGAGAGTCGAATTGGACTCATTTTGAAAAAAAAATACATATATATGGACTCGTGGGGTTATGGGTAATCGGAATCTACCTTGGACCTGGGTTTTGACCAGGCGAACCCAGGGTTGACTTTTGTTTATTTTTGAGGAATTGTGATAAGATCCTAGCTTTTTTTGTTGGAATTAATTTTTCTTGCATATTTGATATTATTAAGTCGATTTTGATTAGATTTTAGCCTAGCAGAGGAGTATTGTAAAGGAAAAGCTATTTTTTAGTATTGATTAAGAGCTTTTGAGGTAAATATCTTGCCTAACTTCGTGTGGAGAAACTACTCCGTAGGAATTGGTTTGTTTGCAATATTTGAACTATGTGGAAGATGTGTACACGAGGTGAAGAGTGTGTACACAACCTTATATGTGGAAATTCAACTAGTTTAGACTCTTGGTTTCTTAAATACATTAAATTGAAGTTGCTCTATCATGTTATTTTCCTTTATTGTGAAATTTACTCTTATATGCCTTATTTGAATTTCTTGGTTCATGTTCTACCTTTTATTTCCAAATATACTCATACATGCTTTAATTGCAATTGTTACCTCTTTATTGTCATGTTATCTCTTTCATGGTTAATTGTTCTTATTTAAAGTCATTGCTACATGTTATCTCTTCCATAGTTGATTATTCTTATTTGAAGTTATTATTACATGGTATCTCTTCCGTAGCTCATTATTCTTATTTTAAGTCATTGTTACATGTTATCTATCTTATTGTTGAACTACTCTTACTTGAATTTATTATTATTGTTATGTCTTTTATTGTTGAGCTTATTCTTCCTGTCCATTTTATTGTTGAAATTCTTGGGTTGATTTACTTTTCGTACCCTAGTGTTATTGTTGTTCTTGTTGTACTCGGTATTGTTGAGTCGTGAGCTATGTTGAGTATGGTATTGGAATTGTTGTTATCGAAACCTTGTGGTATATGAGCACATATGGTGCGAGTTGTTATATTGTGTTATTATGTTCTGGCACATGTGGGATTGATGAGAGGATTGCTGGGGTCTTTACACGTGAGTTGTTCATGCTATTATTATTATTGATATTTGCACATGCGGCATGATAAGTCAGGATATATATATATATATATATATATATATATATATATATATATATATATATATATATATATAT
>MU773053.1:0-19893 GCA_026770625.1 Nicotiana glauca
ACAGTACATGTAAGAACATCTCTAAGGAGGAAAGTCCAGTATCAGTCTACTACTGTCCCAAAATTTCCCAACACTGCTACGGCGCGCAGCCCGATCCTTACTAATACTGTTACGGCGTGCAGCCCGATCCAATATGGTATATATAGTGCTGCGGTGTGCAGCCCGATCCAATATAATAGATATAATGCTGCGGCGTGCAGCCCGATCCAATATAAAAGTAACTGCGCTCACTGGGGATGTGTGCAGACTCCGGAGGGACTCCTTCAGCCCAAGCGCTATACTACTGCGGCGTACAGTCCGATCCATATATATATATATAACACTACGGCGTGCAGTCCGATCCATATATATATCATATATATAGCGGCGTGCAGTCCGATCCATTATATGTATATGTATATACTGCTGCGGCGTGCAGCCCGATCCGGTATATATCAAATACCTCGCTATGGGTCCTCGACCCCTCTCAGTCAATATAGACTGTGCCTCTCGGGCCCACTCAACTTAAGCAGGGTATTCAACCCTAGGTATTTCTCTTTTAGAGTGCAATTTGCTAATACCGATTCATATTATGTTTTATAGTTAAGAATACGACTGAGAGTATGTGTTCAANATAAGCTCAGTTTCAGTAAATAAGTACAGTAAACCATAAATCGGAATGGACTAAGTCCAAATCCCCAGTCACAATATCACCACGCTCATCACATAACGCGTGGTTCATCTCAACATAGCACCGTATAGTGCAAATACGGGGTTTCAAACCCTCAGTATATCATTCATGACTACCACTCACCTCGAACCGGCCACAATCCTAGCTCGCCTTGCGCTTCCCTCGCAAATCGACCTCCTCGAGTGCCAAATCTGATCAAAACCAATAAGAATACATCAAAATAGGCTAATGGAACATAACCCAATTGAAATGACTCGAAAAACACCCAAAAATACGAAGTTGCCAAAACCCGAGCCCCGGGCCCGCTTCTCGAAAAATTACGAAATTCACATTTTCGGAATCCTCATCTCGCCACGAGTCCGTACATATAAAATTTATCAAAATCGGAGTTCAAATGGGCCACCAAATCCCAATCTTTACATAGCAAAAATCCAAGCCCTAACTTCTTCAATTTATACCCAAATTCAGAGAATTAATGGAAGATTCTTTGATTAAATGACGTATTAAGACCACGAGACTTACCTCCAATCACTTCCCGATGAAATCCCCTTCAAATTCTATCACTTAGCTCTCAAAGTAGTGTAAAAATGGAGGAAAATAATGAGGGCTCGCGACTGAATTATCACTTAAAACCCTTCTGCCCAGCTGGAAATCCTTCATCGCGTTCGCGTAGCATGCCTCGCGTTCGCGAAGGCCAATCTCCCAGGCCCTTCGCGTTCGCGTAGCATGCCTCGCGTTCGCGTAGGCCAAATGTCCCCAGGCCCATATCTCCTTCTACGCGTTCGCGATCACTCTTACGCGTTCGCGTATAACCTTGACCCACAACTTCGCGTTCGCGACTCCCTCATCGCGTCCGCGAAGGCCAACATCACAGCCTCCCATTTTTCCTCTTCGCGAACGCGAACCTACCCACGCGAACGCGGTCCTCCAGATTCTTCCACTTCGCGTTCGCATCAACACCTTCGCGAACGCGAAGGCCAAAACTCTCAGACCCCAAATTCCTTGTACGCGTTCGCGTCCATCACCTACGCGAACGCGATGCATTAATTTCTCTGCAATATATGACAGCAAAATCTGATCCTTAGCTTAACCAAAAATGATCCGTTTGAACCCCCGGAATCTCCCCGAGGCCCCCGGGACCTCAACCAAAACTACCAACCTACTCCAAAACACCATACGAACTTGTTCCAATCATAAAAATACGTCCTTAAACACAGAAATCATCAAATCAAGGCGGATTCAAGCCTAAGTTTCAACTATAACTTCTGATACCAACATCTAATCAAAAATCCGACCAAACGATGTCCGAATCACCTGAAAATTTGCAGACATATCCAAAATAACCTTACGAAGCTACTGCAACTCTCGGAATTCCATTCCGACCCTCGGATCAAAATCTCACCTATCAACCGGAATTCGCCAAAATNNNNGACGGTAACTCACGTGACGACGAATCCGTTCGTCACACTTGAAATCCTGGCTCCGTGTCTATTTACATTCAGTATAGACCAAAACATGTCACGCACCGAACAGATAAAATAATTTTAATTTAATAAAAGCCAATAAAACGTCAACCCCAAGACCTCACAGACTGCATTTCTAGCAAAGAGCAATAAGACACAGAATGTTAGGCTCCCACCCCGGCTATGAAAATCACCATTCTGAAGCTATAACCTTAAAGAATAAGAAAACTCTACTAATGCCATTACTTTTCCAGTTTTAATTAGAATCTATCATTGTTTGTTGCCTGATTATGTTTTCTTTTTAAGTGAACGGTGCATAAGATATACTCCAAGGAATGTGATATAGACAATTTATCATAATACAAACATTAGTGGCTGGCTACACGGATAGAACCTGAGGCATGTAGGTCACAATCAATAGCACGTTCTTACTTTATAATCATATGAAATTATCATAACAAATGTCAAACTTCACCTAAATTCAAGACTCAAAAACCCAAAATTAGTAAACCATTTACACCAACAAATCATAGAGCAACCAATAAGAAGTAGAAAGCACACAAATACAAGTGAAACAGAGACAAACTATACTAAATCCGATCGATCATCAAACAAAATTGAAGCTTACCTTTATGGAAACAAAAACCTCTGCTAGTTCAGTATATAAGAAAAAACAAAGGACTTTTTCTAGTAAATAGAGAAACTCATAGTTTCTGTTCGGCATATGTACTTCTTGGACAGAAGCTTCGAATCAAATCACTATTGCTGTTGGACTATTTCTTTTTCCCCCTTTTGAATGCCTACCCAAATCTTTTTTAATATATGCTCCCTATTCTCCTTTTGGTTTGAATTATATTAATTGATTCTTTTCTTTTGACAATTTTTCATTAGAGCAACGCTAATAAAATCTTCCTTGTGCCAAAGTATAGAAGAAACATTCAAACATTTCTAGTATAATAATTTTTTTCTAGTGTAGACGCCGTTTTGGTTTCCATTACACTAATAATTAGGGGTGGACATTCGGGCAGTTCGGATTGGATATGAGAATTTCAGTTTGGATTTTTAATTTTTGGATTGAAGAAATGACAATGCAAAATTCAATCCGAATAAGTCCGGATTGGATCAGATTTTTTAAGTTCGGTTTCGGATTAATCGGTTTGGATATTATGATATTTCCGATTTTGAGCGTATAAGTTGAGATGTTTCTACTTTTTACAAAAATGTAGTATTCATGTTAAAGCGCTTGAAAAGTTTCTCATTCTTGCCGCATTCATCCAAATAAAGTATTCAAGTAATGAAATTATTATAAAAATAAATACATTAGAGACATTAATATGGCAGATAAGAAGTAGCAATAGTAAAATCATGTCCAAATAGAAAGTATAACTCAGTGATTAATATTTAATATATGAGATAATATCTATTGGGCAGGATATTGAACTTATTACTATTGGCATATGGATAATGGACTAAATATAAAGTATAAAAATTTCGGATTTTCGGATATCCAAAAATCCGAAGTACCAAATCCAATATCCAATCCGAAATCCAAAACTTTTAAAAATTAAATCCAAAATCCAATCCATAATCCGAAATCCAAACCAAAAATTTTAAAAATTCAAATTTTGGTTTGGATTTCGGATTTGCCAAATTATGCCCACCCCTATTAATAACTGATTACTCTACTAATTAAATGGAATTCTCATTTACATTAGCGTATTATTTCTCATTTACATTAACGTGTGTGTATATATATATATATATATATTCAGTTTGTTCCGAATTTTATGAGATGTTAAATATGTCATTGCCGACGAGTCAAAAGGAATTGATCTATAAGCATGCCAAATTAGTAAATTAATGAGTTTCAATTAAATTTTTATCCCTTGACTGATGTTAACTAACATGTGTTTTGCACATGATTTCTAAATAAACTTCGAGAAACAAAACCTTTTAATGCTTTGTAACTTATACATTCAATGTAATTATTATGACACCTATGTTGTTTTAAGCTTTTATTTCTAGTTGCTTGTTTTCACATAAGATGAGCTTAAATTGAGCTATGTTGTTAGTAAAAATTCATATACCCAACATTAACTTGTTTGACAATGAGATACAATTGTTATTGTATTGGAATAAAACACAATTTAGTTGGTACTTAAAATGGTTCTGAATAGGCTTTCGTCTATATCGCCAACAATTGGTTGGCAGTTAAATTTACAACAGAAAGAGGGAAGGTTGAAAAAAACAATACAGACAAAAGTTTATACCAATGAGCTGATATTTTGAACATATTATACAATGATTATGCGTAATGAACTGATACTTGTAGCTCTTGAAAGATGGCTGATGGCGAGGATATTCAACCACTTGTTGTTGACAATGGAACTGGAATGGTCAAGGTTAGTTAGCAAAACATGCTTGCAATTGTGTATTACGCCTTATGTGACTTATTAATGTACAATGACTGAGTTATTTGTTTCTTTAGGCTGGTTTTGTTGGGGAGGATGCTCCACGGGCTCTTTTTCCAAGTATAGTTGGACATCCTCGTTACACTGGTGTCATGGTTGGGATGGAACAAAAAGTTGTCAATGTTGGTGATGAAGCTCAGTCTATAAGAGGTATTTTGACTCTAAAATATCCAATTGAACATGGCATAGTAAGCAACTGGGATGACATGGAGAAAATATGGCATCACACATTTTACAATGAGCTCCGTGTTGCTCCCGAGGAGCATCCCCTCCTTCTGACAGAGGCACAATTAATTAATATCAATCAATTAATTTGATATTTTCATAATTAAAAACACATTTAGTACTCCAAACCAAACCTGCAGGCTGCAACGTTTCATGCGCCTTCATTTTTCTAGTTAAACGCCATATCACCTTCATCCTTTAGCTTTATAAAACCACTAGTATACGTATCCGCGCAATGCGCGGATAATATAAAAAATATATATTCTTAAAAATACGATACAAAGGAGCATTAAAATGCTGTTATTTTATGAACCATTGAATGTATTGAATATTCATATATTCAAGTCATAAGGAAATTAGCACTGTGATCATCAAATGCTCCTTTGCAAGAATATTACAATAGAAATATAAAGAAAGCCAAAAATCCCAAAAAATTGGATGTCTTAGGTGATATTGTCTCCATAGGCGAACCTGAAATGCAAGGCAAAAGGAAAAAAATATTGAACTCCTCTTTGCCTGACGAAAACAAAATCTTGTGAGAATCAGATATTTTATGAGAAAAAGGAGATGAGACAAATACAAAATGTATTTGTACACAAATTCAATACAAACAGTAAGATGATACCTGAAGCTGCTCCAGTGTCTTGGAAAGGAAGGACCAACAGGACTCTTGCTCGCCCTGCAATGTCATTTATTGTACCAACGTATTCAGTAATGTTTAGCCATAACATAAGTTATTCCAATGGTAGGACGAACAACACCATAACCCATTGAGATAGAAAGCTCCAATTATAACAACCCAAGTCGTGAGTCCCACAGGCGTTGTACCAAAATATCATTTCCAATAACCCAAGGGCAATAACCCTAGTGATGCAATATTGGAGCGGCAGAACGTCCTCCCGGTATCTGACATACTGAAGACACCAGCGAGAATTATATATGCATACAACTTCATTAGGGGTGACATTCGACCTGGCAAATATCCCTCAGGATTTTTCCACACTATGCTTCTGGACATCTTTATTCCCTTAAGCTTAGGATCACATGAGATGAAGAAGAGGTTATAAATCCCAGTCTTTTTTATGTAAACCTCCTTCTTCTTCAATTGGGATGATAACTGCCTTCGTCTAAAGTTAACATGCAACACCATCGGCCAATTAGCATCTGTCATTGAAGGTGTTCTAATGACTTCCCCTTATTTGCCACCTATAAATATATTTAATGTCCACATTGTTTCATTGAAATAATTATGTCAAAATCACCACAACATTTTTAAGATTAACAACAATTATTGAAAACACAAAAATCTTACTTCATAAGGTATACTCTTTAGGACCTAAGTAAAAAAACCAATAATAGTAAAATAGTTCAATTGAGTGCACCAAAATTAGTCGATTAATATGAACCTTATCACAACTGTTATCGATGATTTGTTTCATACCTTAGAAATAAAAAGTATTGGTATTCACAAATTACTTGACGTCATGGGGTTGATCTTCACTTTTGGGCTAGCAGATTCAAATATCTTATCATGAGTCGATGATTTCAAACGTGATATGCTTCATGTTGGTAGCCTTGCACGAGATAACTTCGAGAACATCAAATGCCTCCTTCATTGAGCATTCTAAAAGGTTAAGCGAATAGTCAACATATTCGTCATTAGCGGGAAAGTAGCAACCAATGGAGATTTGACTTTCAATTGAAGAAATTTGGCATTTGAATCCTTTCTATCATCTGTAATCAGAAGATATGGAAGTTCCCGATGTTTGAAGTGCATCACAATAGCATTATATCAAAATTAAGATGTAAGTCTCTAGAACTACGAGCGAAAAGAAAATAGGAGTGTTAAAATAAATAATACTACGTTGCCAAAAACCGACGATGCAGCAGCAAAATAAATATTTCCTTTCACAATGCACAAAGTTGTGAAAAGCAAAATGTAAGAAATTCAAAGTTGAGTTAAAAATATATCTGTATAAATATACAAAAAATATGGACCTGCTTTTTTAATGTATTGCAGTTCCATAGGCCTTCATTTTGAAAGGCTCAAGCGGATCATGGTTTCAACGTTCCTGTAGAGAAATATAAAATTTTTATCACGACGAGCAAAGCTGTGAAAAACAGAATGATAGAGATTTAAAATAGTATTCAATAGAATTTCTATATTAAGAAAAATAATATGGACCTGACGCTTCTGTGTATCATAGTTCCAGAAGTCCTCTTTCCAAAAATTAAAATGGATCGTGGTTTCAATGTGTCTGCGGAAATTTATCATTTTTTAGTTAGGATGAACAAAGTTGTAGAAAGCACAATAGCAGATATTTAGAACTAAATTCAAATGCCTATCTATATAAATGTATTAATAATTTAGAGCTGATTTCTGAAATTATTTTAGTTGAAGAAGCTATTATTCCAACGGCATGAGTGGATCGGCATTTCGACTTGTCTAAAAAGAAATATGAATTTTTTAGTGAGGACGCACAATGCTGTAAAAAGTAGAATTACATGAAATAAGAACGGACTTCAAAAGCATATTCGTATTAATCCACAAAGACTTAGGATATAATTTTATATATATTGTGATTTCAGAAGTTCTCTTTCTAATGGCACAAGTAGATCGTGGTTTCAATGTGTTTGCGGAAATTTATGATTTTTTTAGTTAGGATGCACAAAGCTATAGAAAGCACAATATCAGATATTTGGAACTAAATTGAAATGCCTATCTGTATAAATGTCTTAATAATCTAGAGGTGATTTCTGGAATTCTTTTAGTTGCAGAAGTTATTTGTGACGACCCGACCCGTCGTCTCATGAGTTACCACGTCGTTTCCCCCATTTTACGCTTCTTCATGTTTCACTATCAGTATGTGGTGAGTTATAGTTGATTCGGATTGGTTTTGGAAGAAATGAGGCACTTAGTCTCTTTAAGGAAGACTTGGTTTGAAAAAGTCATCCGAAGGTTAACTTATAAGTTAGAGGGCTCGGATGTGGTTTCCGGTTATTTGTTTAGCTTCGGGAGGTGATTTGTGACTTAGGAGAGTGATCAGAAGTAATTTTGGAGGTCCGGTGCAGAATTAGGCTTGAATTGGCGAAATTAGTATTTTGGCGAATTCCGGTTGATAGGTGAGATTTTGATCCGAGGGTCGGAATCTAATTCTGAGAGTTTTTGTAGCTTCGTTAGGTGATTTTGGATATGTGTGCAAAATTTCAGGTCATTCGGAGGTATTTTGGATGGGTTTTTGATCAAATGCGTATTTTGAAAGTTTTAAGAAACTTAGGCTTGAATCCGATGTGATTTTATGATTTTAGCATTGTTTAATGTGTTTTGAAGATTGGAACAAGTTTGAATAAAGTTTTAGGATGTGTTGGTGCTTTTGTTTGAGGTCCCGAGGGCCTCAGGGTGAGTTCGGGTGGTTAAACGGAGAGTTTTGGAGTTGTTGCATGTTTAAGTTTACTGGTATATGGTGTTTTTACACCTGCGGCTATGGGACCGCAGGTGCGGTCTCGCAGAAGCGAGCGGGAAGGTGCAAAAGCGGAAAAGGTGGTCCATGTCAAGTTCCGCAGGAGCGGAAGTTAGGACCGCATATATGGTCCCGCTTGTGCGAAATTTGGGCCGCAGAAGCGGTCAAGGCCCTTAAGTGAAGGTCCGCAGATGCGAAAGTCGCAGAAGCGACATTTTTACCGCAGAAGCAGGATTGCCTGGGCAGTTAAATGAAATAGTCTTCTTCGCGGATTTTTGAAAGAACAACATTTTGGACTTCGAACTTGAAGAGCTTTGTGGCGATTTTTGAAGAGGGTTTCGAGGGTTTTAATTAGGTATGGATTCTCGGACTTAGAATACAATTTTATGGTGTAAAAATATGGATTTAGACTGAATAATCAAGAAATCAAAGGTCAAAAAATGATGATTTAGGGCTTGAACTTAAGAGAGTTTAAAATAGAGATTTGAGGGGATAATTGGACTCCGATTCTTTTGATTTTGATATGTATAGAATCGTAGCGAGATGAGGAATCCATTGATGTGAATTATATAATTTTTCGAGAAGTGGGATCGGGGCTCGAGTTTTGCTAGTTTCGAGATTTTTGCAATTTTTTGATTGTTTTCGATTGGGTATTGTTCCCTTAGCATATTGTAATACATTCGTTCTGATTTTGGTTAGATTCGACGCGCGTGGAGGCCAGTTTGAGGGGCAAAGGTGTCGCGAGCTAGATATTTCATCGGTTCGAGGTAAGTAATGATTGTAAATGATATCCTGAGGGTTTGAAACCCCGGATTTGCACCTATAGTGCTATATTGAGGTGACTTGCACGCCAGATAGAGAGAGTGTGGTAGAGCACCGCTGGGGATTTTGACTTGGTCCGTCCCGATTGTTGATTTTACCGCGTATTTCACTATGAATTATTTTTTTTTCACTATGACTTGGGCTTATTTCCATACTTGGGGCTTATTGCCGACTGTTTGAACTCCTTGTGAACTATCATCACTGTTTTCCTCACTATTTGAAATATTATTTGAACTCAGTCCATTTGAATTACACTGTTTCATGAACTCAACTACAGTTTTACTCAAATTTGACTAACCAGTGGTAACAATGGCACTGTAATATGCGTGTTGGACAGGTAACAATGGCTGACCGATCAGGTAACAATGACTGACCAGGAACGTAAATCATGCCTGAGGGGTCGGAACTATTTTTGAGATATTGCCCGAGGGGCGAACTTGATGTGCTCATCTTGCATATTTACATGTCTTTTTACCTGTTATACTATGGTAATTGTGCCGAGGGGCAGATTTTTTTATGCTTACCAGCACTAATTGTTTTGATATTGATTTCGTAATTATTGAAAAGACCATTTTCAAAAGAGATTTGAACTGAGCCAAGGTATTTATAAAGATATCACATATTTCATTGTTATTCTCAGAAAAATTGTACCCGGCTTCAATACAGCATGTTGGCTGCTTTACGTGATTTTTTGCTGCTCAGTTATTATTACCTTTATTAATACTCAGTTTACTCCCTGCACCTCGCGTGCAGTTGCAGGTATTTGTTCACCCAGTAGTGGGTATTGGCTGCGTAGAGGCAGAATTGTAGAGGTTTTAGCGAGGTAACTGCCAGCGTTCGCAGTACCACCGTCTTTCTATGTTATTGATTATTTTGTTCAGTGTATTTCTAGACTGTAAAGTGGAGATTTCATTCTTATAGATGCTCGTGACTTGTGACACCCCTATTTCGGGCTGAGTCGAGATGGGTTCCCTGTTTTATCATGTTTATTCCGCATTATGATTTTATTACATATGATTCAAACTTATTCATGCAAAGTAACTGTTAAAAGAGGCATTGTTGTTCTGTTGGCTGGCCTTGTCTTCACGAGAGGTGCCATCACCACCAGGTTTGGGCAATTGGGTCGTGACATTATTATTCCAACGACACAAGAGTATCGGCATTTCGACGTGTCTACAAAAAATATAATTTTTTTACTGAGGACGCGCAAAGCTGTAAAAAGCAGAATGACAGAAAAAAATAATTAAATTCAAAAGCATATTCGTATTAATCTACAAAGACTTAGAATCTGATTTTTATATTTATTGTGGTTTCAGAAGTCCTCCTTCTAATGGCACAAGTGGATCATGGTTTCGACTTTTGTGCAAAGAGATGTTATTTTTTCAGTGAAGACGCTCGAAGTTGTAAAAACATAAGGGCAGAAATTCTGAAATGAGTTTAAAAGAATATCTTCATGAAGATGTATATAAACAATTATACAAATATATTACAAGTAACAATGAGATATGGATTTGCGCATGCTATTTATTACATAATATAACTATAAATAAGACAGTTGAAGAACTTCATGCCAGCAATAATTGAATTCCTTTTTATTCCAAAGAAAACTTTTGTTGTTGTTGATGTAGGAGGTAGTCCTTCATAAAATGACAGTATAAAAGAGGATGGATTAGTAATGAACTTAAATTTAAAAGAAGGGATAGTTTTTCGTAATATATACGTTAATTTATTGTTAAATACCTGAACATATAGAGATGTCAACATGCATGCCGCAAAGAAGTGGCAACTTAAGTGTAATCTGGTGTTTATAGGAAGAGAGATGAGGTTAGTTTGATCGAGCAATTGGAAAAGACAACTTGGTTTGTGGCCATAGACTTGCATTAGATTATGAATTTAATTTTTTCTTCACTGATTGCCTATGGACAAAAGGGATTGATACTGTATGGAAGAACGACAAGCATTAAAAAAAAGAAGCAACAACTAACTGATTGGGGTAAGTGCTATAATATGACATACGCGATATGTTGAACTTCTTCCTGACAGAATGATGTGAAGTAAAATTCATGTTCATAAAGTTTGAAAATTGTGCACCATTTTTATAAGCCTTAAATTGAAGCCATACTGAATTCACTTGTATTTCCGCACTCGAGTCAGTCTTCAACAACACATTACTGGTCATCCTATTGAGAAACATCTCTTCCTCAATGGGAATGCTCTTGACATTAAGGATTTCGATATTTAGTACTCGAACAGATATTGATTCAAACTTTTGAATCAATGATGATATGTAATATATTTGAAGAATTACATTTATTTTGATTACATATGTGATGGTGAAAGTAACATCACTTATTAACAATGAATGCAATAAAAAACTAAACTTTAGTATATATTCAGAACATAAGTAGTAAAATACGTAGCGATGATTAGTAAATATAAACCAATTACAACGGAATTCTTTAACTATTGTAGAAATGAATATGACAATGTAAGGGCCAAACCCATCGTATAGATAAGATTAAACTTTTCTCCAAATTCTTCTCACAAAGTTATTTTTAGTTTTGAAGAACTGCCGAGGGAAAAAGATGAAACATAATCTAGTTGATTAACAATGAGCAGAACAAATAGAAACTTCAAATAAATATTCACTGCAAATTACTTTTTCTTATCAGAATATTCACTATCAAAGTTTCACAAAAATATAAAACTGAAGACTATACACTGACATTGCTCGATTCAAAATTACCTCATGTAAAATTTTCCTTGTTAGATTACTTTTTTCTTTTGGATTAACAACTTTTATACGTCAGTCAATGAGTACAGTGATTGAACATGGATGCAAGTAAAGACAAATTCTATACAGCTTCCAAGAATCACCGTTGTTGATAGTTGAGAAAAAAAATACTTTTTTGTCAGGGACACCAGAAACACTACCACCTCGTGACAAACTTGACATTTTGAACTCTCAGATAAAATGCCACTTACATACTGACTGATCCAATAAATTGTTAGAGGCTGCATATGCTATTCGGTTTTTTTATTTTCGTCAAAACAATTAATAACAATTAGCTAATTAAAGTAGAAGAAAGATATGTAGCAACAAAATGAGTCATCGCACCAGCACACACAAATGTTATAATAAAAATACCAGTCATAGTCATTCTTGTCATTTTCAGAGATTAGAAGATAATCTTGATTAGCAGGCTTTGATGATGTCCGATTTGATAACAAAGAAAAGTAAACCTTTTAGTGTGTAATTGATAAAATACCAAATTATATACATATATAAAGTGAAAACAAAGAAAACTTCCAAGGCCATAATCCACATTCAAAGTTGGTTGTACACAATATTAAAAAATTAAAGGACATGCATTTAATATGAACATGGTTAAGTGGGGATGGGAAGAACTACCAAACGGCATATTACATATAATTTATTCTATTTCTCAAAAAAAATTTGAACCAGAAACTTAAAAAGATGCAAAAAGCATCTACGTACCTAATTGTACTGTTGATCCGCTTCCTCAGAGTTATGTTTAAGAATTTGATCATTCATCTCCTTTTCGCTACGATGCATCCCATGAAACATTGCAAGGTCTTTACCTACTTCTTAAAAACATAATTCTTAAAGTCTTTCTAGTAGCCCACATTGCAGTGATGTCTGCATTTGCATATAAAAACTCATAAGTTGTCAATTCACAAATCTTTAATCAAATTTAAATGTGTGACAAAATCAAAATCAAGCGGAACGTGATTAAGTATTAATTTTACCAGTAGAGTCTTTTCTTCATTTATTTCACCTTCGGCAACTGAGCAATTATTTTGTAAACTTCAACATCCATTGCGAGAACTCTGTTGTAAAAGGGTTTGTAAGTTATTTGTAAGTATATTTAAAACAGAGTTGAAGTACATGTATCAGTAGAAGAAGTATAAAGCTGCAGTTGTGAGCAGTTATTACCGAGTATGATTTCAATCGTGAGTGTCAATCGTGGTTTAGATAGTTGAGGAGACTGATTTTGCAGAGAGTGGATTTCAATCGTGGGTGTCAATCGTGGTTTAGATAGTTGAGTAGACTGACTATTGTGATTTTTCAGAGATAATTTAGGGCAAGTGGAAGGTAAAAGGTCTTTAATTAATATTGTGGATTAAAAGGTTTAATTTAAAAAAAAAGTTCTAAAATTTATCCAGAATGTTGTGCGGCAGTTTTCTCCCGAACAAAATTAAATTGGAGTTCCTATTTTTTCGGGGAATTGTCCTAAAGTGCCAAGTGGCTTATTATGATGATGCCACTTGGCTTAATGATGTTGCTTCTTCCTCTCTTTTTAATTATAGATAGAAGATTTTAGAAAGGTGATGGGCATATTTCTTTCAATGAAAATTGTCAAAAAAAAAAAAATCAAAGTTTTACCAAAACTGCTAAGCTACTATCTTCTATATCCTCGTTATCTTCCTTCCTTATAAAAACGATAAAAACTCCAGCACCATTCTATAAGTTTCAGCTTTGGCATTCTTTCCATTTGCAAATTTAAACTCCCATTCTTGTTCTTGACTCCACCTCATAGCTTGTCTCTGTGTATTGGGTAAAATTTGTAGGTTACAGGTGTACGTTTCTCGAAGAAATATGTATTAGTGATGACAGGGTGGAGATGAGACAGATAGTTAATACCGAATACAAGTATGTGATCGGTATTGTGTAAATTTTAAGGACATAAAGGTTGGGGAAGAGAATTTGAGAGAAAGTTACCGGGCGGTGACATCAGCATTAAAGGAGTAGTCAAGCAGCCGTTACAAAAAATCATACTCCCTCCGTTTCATATTAAATGAGGTATTTTCTTTTTTAGTCTCTTCCAAAATAAATGACACATTTCTAAATTTGAAAATAATTCAACTTTAAACTCCTCATTTTACCCTTAATGAGAAGTTTGTATAACCACACAAAAGTCATGACCCTACAAAGCTTTACCCCTTAAGCTTTTAAGACCACAAATTTCAAAAGTCTTACTTTTTTTCTTTAAACTCTGTGCCGAGTCAAACTACCTCATTTAATTTGAAATGGAGAAAGTAACATTTATTCCCAACATTACGCAGTCATCAAAGAGCGGTTTTTATTCATCTTTAAGAGGGTGTGATTTGACGATCTTGTCTCCTTAGATTTAACTATAAATAATAACATTTGTACTCAATGTAAGGACACGAAATACTAGAATTACAAAAGCTATCATTCTTTCTCTCATTTACTTAAGATTTATAAGATTGTTATCAAATTTTCTAGTTACTCTTGGTTCCGGTGGGATCAATATGAATTTTATGCTTGTTCTTTCTTTAATTATATTTATTTTATTTTATTTATTCTTTGTTATTTTATTAATCAGATCAGCTTAATTCATGTGTCTATAGACCATGTTTATAAATTTAACTATACCTTTTTTAAGGGTAAACAATTTAGCGTCCCGTGGGACATAGAGAATTATTATTTTGCTCTACTCATTTATACTAACTTACTTTAAAGTTTTTCTGTTTTAAGCATACTACGGTTATGCTTTTATGGCACATAATAATGTCAACAACTTGTTCAATGCTGATGTGAACAACAACGAGCATGTGAACAATTTACATGATGGGGCTCAACGAGATGATTCAACTAGTGAAACCCATATTGATAGGAATGAATCAAGTCCGAGCCAGGTGAAAATAAATATTCGACGTCCAAGGATTCCTAGTCTAATGATTTGGTTGACGAGCCCGTGACCAATACCATAAAAGGTTTTAGAGCACAACAATTTAAAAATATGAACTATCTCTCAAGCCAATAAGGGATAATGACTAAGATTCAATAAGCGTTATATGTGGGTTTAAATAATTGAAATGGTAGAGTTTGAGCCCCTCCTAGCACTCCTATAAATCAAACGGCACTAGGAACAGGTAACAACGCTTCCATAGGCGAGCTTAGATCGAACAACCAAGCAGTCAATGCAGGCAGTGGATCCGGAAATGAAAACAACGCAGACGATCCTTTCAAGACCTAACTCATAAGGTGTATAAGATAAATAAATGCTCGAATGCATCAGAATGCTAAGAAATTTCACGCTCGAGTAGATCAAATCCTAGGGGCACCTCTGGTCTTAAAAGGCCCGAACTCGAAGAGTATATATAATTGTCGTTCAAACCTAGCGTGGCTTTGAATTTGATCCCAAATAGTTTCAAGATGTCGGATATTCCAAAATAAAATGGAACATCAGATCCACATGAACATATTACAACTTACAGCACAACTGTAAAGGGAAATAATTTGGCTCCATATGAGATCGAATCAATCTTGCTAAAAAAATTTGGCAAAACCCTAACAAAAGGAGATTTAATATGATATTCACTTTTACTTGAATACTCTATTGACTCTTTTGAAATTCTTGCAAATTCTTTCGTCAAAGCTCACATTGGATCGAGGAAAGTTCAAGTTAGGAAAGCAGATATTTTTAGAATTGGTCAAGGAGACTCAGAGTTACTATGAGAGTTCACGATCAGGTTTCAAAATGAGAGAATGTTATTGTCAGCAGTACCGAATGAATGAACAACGAAAGAATTTACCAAGGGTCTTAATCCTTTAAGCTCTAATGCCTCAAGGAAGTTGAAGGAGAGTTTAATGGAATTTTAAGAAACCACATGGGCTGATGTCCATAACCACTATAAATCAAATATTAGAATTTGTGACGACCCAAAGGGTCATCACCGTATTTTTTCCTTTTTCGCGCTTCCGAGGTCTTGAAAACCTTATTTTTAATTGCCTCGATTTGCGTGCACAGTCCAGGCGCGAAGCCAGAAAGTTTTTATGCTATAATATGTGATTCTGTGAAAAATAGAAAAATTATGATATTAATATTGATATAGTTGAATTTGATCAACATTTTGGGTAAACGCACCCGGACCCGTGATGCGATGGTCCTGTGAGGTCCGTAGAAAAATATGGGACTCGGGCATGTGCCCGGAGTCAAAATCCGAGGTCCAGAACCCTGGTAAAAGAATTTTTCTATTAAATTATTTTCTGAAATTATTAAGGAAAAATAGGAATGAAAATGAGCTATAAAATATAGGTCTTAAATATGCGTTAAGCACTATCTGTAAAGTTTGGTTGAAAACAGACGTCGTTTGACGTGTTTCAGACTAAAAATGGGAAATTTGAAAGTTATGAACTTTGAAATGAAAATTATAAGTTTTGGGGGTTGATTCTTTGATTTTGATGTTATTTTAGTGATTTGATCATTCGAGCAAGTTCGTAGGATGTTATTGAGTTAGTGTGTGTGTTTGGTTGGGAGCCCCGAGGGCTCGGGTGAGTTTCGGATAGGTATCGGGGTAGTTTTTCACCAAAAACCTTAGCAGATTTTCTGCAATTTCTTCACAAGTCCATTGTTCTACGCGAACGCGACCTAGTCCCGCGTTCGCGATGCCTTGTACCCCAGCCTTCTTCGCGTTTGCGTGATAAGCCACGCGTTCGCGATGCTATCCTTCCCCTTCTCCTTCGCGTTCGCGGCTCAGTCCCCGCGTTCGCGTACAAGCCAGTCCCAGACCCCAACCCTTCTTCCATGCGTTCGCGATTAAGACCACGCGAACACGATGCCTACCCATTTTCCTTCATCGCGAACATGACCGGGGTGTTGTGAACGTGATGAACAATTTTTCTGCCTAGTGATTTAAGTTCTAAAACATAACAGAAACGGGATAAAAATCCCATTTCTCAAACTCTCTCTTCTCCCAGCTTTGGGGCGATCTTTGGAGCATTTCTTCACCAAAGTTCATTGGGTAAGTATTGTTTAACTCATCTTCTTCATTTCCTATCATCATCTATTGAAATCCTAGGCCTAAAATTATGAATTAAAGGTAGAAATTAAGGGTTTGGGGTAAAACTATGGCTTTGGGAATTTTGGGTGATTCAACCTCAATTTGGGGTCGAATCTTAAAACAAATTATATATTTGAACTCGTGGGGGTATGGGTGAATTTAATTTGGTTCGAACCTCGGGTTTTGACTAAGCGGGCCCGGGGTCGATTTTGCAAATTTTGGGCAGAATGTTGGAAAGATTTTATTTAGGCATTTGGGTTGGATTGTTGAGTATTAATGATGATATTAAATCAATTGTGTATAGATACGATTGAATTTGAGCTAAATTCGAAAGGAAAGGCATTGCTTAAGGATTGAGTTGGCCGTAAACCTTCGAGGTAAGTGTTTGATCTAACTTTGGCTTGAGGGAATAGGATTAGAGTGTTTTGATTGCTATTTGCTAAATGATTGAGTGCGGTGTATAGGCATGGTGACGTGTATCTATACACCGGTGTCTAGCATGACCGTGAGTCGTAAATGCTTTTAATTCGAAAGATATGACACAATTGTCTTGTTAAATTGATAACTTCCATGTAAAGTGTTGGATAAGAACGAAATTAACTAAAAGAGTTTGTGAAGCAATGATTCCCTTGCCGAGATGAGTAGACTGATACAATTGAATTCTCCCTTGCCGGGATAGTTGGGCTGTTAGCTGTACCCTTGCCGGGTTTAACTGTTATGTTGATATTTTTTCCCTAATGGGACCTCCCTTAGAGAGATTAGCAGTGTTATTCATTATATTATGGGATCGTGTGGCACGCCGACCACTTATGAGTTATATTATGGGATCGCGTGGCACGCCGATCACTTATGAATTATAATATGGGATCGTGTGGCATGCCGACCACTTATGAATTATAATATGGGATCGTGTGGCACGCCGACCACAACTTATATTGATTATTGTTATTGGCCTGAGATGCCGGTGACATTGTGCACGGAGAAACGGGAGCGAGTGGTACGCCTATCACGTAATATATGGAAAGGGATCGTGTGGTGCGCCGTCCACTTATGTTATACATTATGGGATCGTGGGGCGCGCCGTCCACTGTAAACATATGCATCATGAAACCCAGAGTAGATCTGCTATTTTTTTTAAATGTTCCATTTTCATCTAGTACTCCCCGATAGCATGTCCCCTCCCAGCTTTACTTTGTATTATTTTATTACTGTTTTATCGCACTTGTATATTATAACTGCACAGGTTAAATGTGGTACGTCCTGTCTAGCCTCGTCACTACTTCGCCGGGGTTAGGCCAGGAACTTACCAACACATGGGGTCGGTTGTGTTGATGCTACACTTCTATGCCTTTTTGTGCACAGATCAGGAGGCAGCTTATGGACCGCCGTAGCAGTTCTAGATCGGGAGCCGACCTTCAGTCCAGAGACTCTCAGGTAGCTTAGCTGACGTCCGCGGGCTCGGAGTCTCATCTATGATATTTCAGTTTGTTTATTTGTATCAAGACAGACTCTTTTGTATTTTCTTTCAGACTGATGTTTTTAGTACTCCTTAGTAGTCCATGAGTAGTGACACCAGATACTAGGTAGAGGTGTATTTTGAAACTTCCGCATTTTTATATCATTTTGTTAAAACTAAAGTCTTCCGCACTTATTTAATTATTGTTAGAATAATATGTTGTTGAGGGAGGATAAAGAAATGTTGTATTGTTTGGCTGGCCTAGCTACGTTAGTAGGCGCCATCACGACGCCCAATGGTGGGATAAATCCGGGTCGCGACAAGTTGGTATCAGAGCTCTAGGTTGCATAGGTCTTGCTACTCACGGACAAGCTCGGTAAAGTCTGAGGGATCGGTACAGAGATGTCTGTATTTATCCCCCAGAGACTACAGAGTTAGGAAACATTTCACTTTTGTTCTTTCTTGTCGTGCGAATCTATTTATCAAATATTGATTGTCCTTCTACTCTGTTCTTTGGCAGATGGCGAGAACACGTGCTTCCTCTTCTATCGCGCAGCAGCCCGAGCCCCCAGCAGCAGCTCCTATCAGGGGCAGAGGGCGAGGCCGAGGCCGGAGCAGAGCTCAGCCCCGAGTAGCAGTCCCAGAGGTGGAGCCTCATGTTGACTACGATGAGGAGGTTCCAGCACCTGCAGCTCCAGTGGGCCTAGCTCAGGTCCCAGAGGGTTTCATAGCCACTCCAGTACTCCAGGACGCTTCGGTCCGCCTAGTAGGCTTTATGGAGAGTGTCTCTAGAGCGGGTTTGCTTCCCGCAGCACCAGCCACATCTTAGGCTGGGGGAGGAGTTAAGACTCCCGCTACGCATACTCCGGAGTAGGTAGCTCCTCAGCCTCAGGTTCGAGTAGTTCAGCCAGCAGTGGCAGCCCAGCCGGGTATTCCAGCTCAGACCGGCGATGGTGTGGCGATGTCCGCAGATGCTTTATAGAGGCTTGATAGGTTCACCAAGCTATTCACCACCACTTTTAGCGGTGCCCCTACAGAGGACCCCAGGACTTCTTATTCAAGATGCCATGAGGTTCTCAGGACTATGGGTATTGTGGAGACCAATAGGGTCGACTTCATCACTTTTCGGCTTGCAGGATCCGCCAAGAATTGGTGGAGAGATTATTGCCTATCTAGACCAGCAGAGTCTCCAGCTTTGACATGGGATCAGTTCGAAGAGTTGTTCCTGGAGAAGTTTCTCCCCGTCACTTAGAGGGAGGCTCTTCGCAGGCAGTTTGAGCGCCTCCATCAGAGCTCCATGTTAGTTATGTAGTATGAGACCAGATTTGTTGATTTGGCACGCCATGCTATTGTTATACTTCCCACTGAGAGGGAGAGGGTGCGGAGATTCATTGATGGGTTGATCCAACCGATTCGACTTCAGATGGCCATGGGGGCCGGTGGTGATATGTCTTTTCAGGATGCGGCCAATGCAGCCCGCAGGATAGAGATG
>MU773060.1:5959-35096 GCA_026770625.1 Nicotiana glauca
TTTGTATTTATTTATTTTCTATATTTTATTTTACTTTTTGTATTTATTTTCTATTTTTCCTTGTATTTCCGTTTAATTTTTGGATTTTCTAGAATTAAAGAGTAATTAATTTTCTATTTTTGGTATTTTCTAATTAATACAAAAATGGTACTTTGTTTTGATTTTCTTTGCTTTATTATATTTTTTTTTCAAAGATAAAACAAATCCAGGTATTTCCACACAATTATCAATAAATTTTCACACAAAAATCATTTTTGCCTATATTTTTGGAATAATTTGCTTGGGGCAAAAATTACGTGCTCAGACCAAGTTTTAAATCAAATGAACCAAACCAGAAATAGGTAGAGAGGGCTTAACCAAAGAAAATCAATGGCAATCAATCAAGACCCTATCGAAGGGATCCAAAATCAATCCAGCAAGCCAAAAAAAAAACCTTGAAAAAGGGGGGGGGGGGGTCTCGCATATAAAGCAAAAAATTCAAACAGAAGAGTCTAACATTGAAGTGTTCAGAATCATAAAAGAATACGAGTTCAGCCAGAGACTCATAGTTCCCCAAAGTGGATCCCTAATTTAATTTACCAAGAAAACCCCCAAATTCTAGGGTTTCCCAATCGAATCAAACACAAAAATGAGAAGGCAAGTGAATAAACTCAAGGAGTCTCATGAGAATCAGGCAAAATATAATAGCAGGCTTGAAACAATCAAAGGAAGGAAACCACTTTAAGGTATGAAGAACATGCTCAGAAAACTTTGGCATTTAAGAAAACATGCTTAACAAGGACATGAACATAATTCAGGAAAGCAAAACCTCAAGAAACTCAGTATTAAATATGCATGGTAGAAGAGTGAGAAAAACAGACTAATCATGTGAGCATAAATATAAAAGTAGAAAGACAATACATGCGTAATCGAGGAGGAAAAAATACGAGCATGATAAAGACAAACATCTAAAACAAAAGAATAACAATAATCGAAAGGCTTTCAGAAACCCTAATTTGAAAAACCAATGATTTTAAAATGGAAATTTGGGGAAAACACTCAAAACATCAAATATAGCATAGGTTCAACACAGATATAGGCAAATAAATGAAGAAAGAACCTCGAATAGTTTAGGGTTTCTCAGAAACCCTAGAAATGAGAAGGCTTGGAAAGGGTCTGGTCTCAAATAGATCTGAGCCATTGCTAGGATCTTAAAGCTCGAACACGCCGGAACACGGCCGGAGAGGCCATAGAACCACATATCTATGGAGGATCTGCTCGGACACCATCGAGGTCGGACCTCGAAATAGCTCTAATAACCAAGGACAGAGGGAAAGGAAGGTGAGTACAGGACGTATAGGGCCTGAGAAGCCATGGACTCCGATGAGATTGATCGGAGAAGACGAGGGAGGCGATTATGGTTTCGAGTGCTAGAGAGAGTTTGAGAGAAGGAGAGAGTTTGGGGGTGGCTGTCTGAGAGAAATGAGGGTTAGGGTTAGGTCTTTTGGAATTAAAAAGGAAAGGATTATTTGTGGCCGTTGATCAAAAGGATCAACGGCCTGGACTAAAAGGGATCCCGGGCGGGTTTAGTTTAATGGGTCAGGTGTTGGGTTAAATTGGAATTGGGCCGGCCCAATTGGGCATTAAGATTGGGGACGATCGGGTTTAATATTAAAACGAAATTGAGGCTATAATTGAAATGAAATGTGGCCAAAATTGAAATAGCTAATTTTTTCCTGTTATTTTATAAAAATAGTAAAAATAATTTTAAAAGAAAAATTGAAGATGCTGAACCAATTAATAATACATATGTATTAATTAAAAAATATTAGAACTAATTTTACGATTATAAAACACTATTAATCGTACAGTAGGCTATAATTGCATTTATATACAATTAGCTTTTAAAATAATGAACAATTTTGTAAAAATGTACAAAAATCACCTTAATTATATTTTGGTGTAAATATGAAAATAAAATAAATTATTCGCCAATAATGATAGTCTGGAAATAATTATTGAATTTTGAACTATTAAAATAGATAACAAATTGATTCTAAGAACTTTAAAAAAATAAGGAAAAATACAAAAACTCTTGGGAATGCTTATATATGCATGAATATACTATTTTGAGAAAATTTGGGTGTATAAAATACATAGGAAAAATTTGGGTATCAACAACTGCCCCTCTTTACCCGGGAAGGATGAAAGAGTTGTCGAGTAAAGATATGATGACCAATTTTGACCGGAAGTGGCGTTTTGAAAAGAATTTGACCAAGCTCTGGTTTCTGAGCTGCCTACATATCCCTGGTTTTACAGGAATCAAGCCGTATGTAGTTCAGGAACCGCTGACGGAACATGCCGACGAATGTTTGAAAGGACGGACGCGACGCTCGGAAACAAGAGGCATTTTGAAGTTGATCGGTTGCGAGAACCGGAATGGAGTTGCTCCTACCGAGATGGCCATTGCTAGCCGGTATACCTGCAAGTGAGCAATACAGGTGTATATTGTGCATAAACTTAAACATGATGCAAGTTCCATCGGACCATGAATGCTGTCTTTGGACGGTTAGGATGACGTCCTCAGACCATGATGTCCTGGGCCATGAAGTGCAAAATTGAAGGATTCACAGGCTATGAAATGATGTTCTCAGGCTATGATACTGGTGCCTCCGAACCATGATGCCTTTGAATAATGATGTGCAAGATATAAAGTGGGATCCTCATGCCATGGCATGGTATTCTCGGGCTATGAAGATGGTGCCTTTGAATTATGACGCCTTTGGATAGTTTGGCAATATTTCAGCCCATGAAATGCAAGATTTGGCGGTATTTCAGCCGACGCGAAAGCGTAAATGGCGATATTTCAGCCGGCAGAAAAATTTAAATATGGTGCGACAATATTCTAGCCGATATGAAAAGTGTAAATGGTGATATTTCAACCGATAGAGAATTTAAATAAAGTTTGACTATGTTTCAGCCGATGCAAAAGAATGTAAATGGCGATATTTCAGCCGACCAAAAACATAGGTATAGATGATGGTGGAGATTTAAATATGAACTGGCGATCTTTCACCCGATGTAGAATTTAAATAAAGTTTGGCGATATTTTAGCCGATGCAAAAGAGTGTAAATGGAGATATTTCAGCATATGCAAAAGAATGTAAATGGTGATATTTCAGACGATTGCAGGACGTAAGTAAAAGGTGGCGATATTTTAGCCATACAAGAGAAATAAAGTGGAGATATTTCAGCCATGCAAATGAAGACAATGTTTCGTCTCGAAAGGTAGAAAGGTAGCCTTATGCAGATAATGCAGGAGGGAGACAACGCTTAACCTCGGAGAGCAGAAAGGTATCCATATGCAATGCACATGGAGACAACGCTTAGTCTCAGAAGGCAGAAAGGTAGCCTTATGCAGATAATGCAGGATGGAGACAACGCTTAGTCTCGAAAGGCAGAAAGGTAGCCTTATGCAGATAATGCAGGATGGAGACAACGCTTAGTCTCTGAAGGCAGAAAAGGTAGCCTTATGCAATGCAGGAAATGCAAATGGAGACAACGCTTAGTCTCGGAAGGCAAAAAAGTAGCCTTATGCAATGCAGATAATGCAGATGGAGACAATGCTTAGTCTCGAAAGGCAGAAAAGTAGCCTTATGCAATGCAGACAATGCAGACAAAGACAACGCTTAGTCTCGGAAGGCAGGAAGGTAGCCTTATGCAATGCAGATAATGCAGATGGAGACAACACTTAGTCTCGGAAGGCAAGAAGGTAGCCTTATGCAATACAGATAATGCAAATAGTAATAAAGATTCTTAGCTGATTGCTAGTAACTGATTGTGATGTTGCGGCTGCTGGGGAATATTGCGTTCGGGTAGCAAATGCAAATAGGTGCGACGGTTTAATGTGATTGCCTAGCATGTCTAGTTACTTTGTGACTTGGGTGACTGCATCCAAAGAAAAATTGTGATTTTTGTAACGGGGGAAAGGTTAGTTCGTTTTCCCGTGGCCTCCGATGTTGCATATCATCGGGGTAGCATCGCTAAATAGCAGCTATCATAATTATGTATGATTTAACAAATATAATGTAAGTAGAAAATAGTTTTGTTTAAATGAACCAACGACTGCGACGTGGTTCAAAGCATTGCAACCTTTCTTGCTCTGGAATTTTGAGGGTCCTCCTCAAAATTCTTCCCCAGTTTACTATGCTGGCACTTCTGATGGCTACGCTCAATGACTGAAGAATAAACTTTAGAATTTTGAGGGTCCTCCTCAAAATTCTTCCCCAGTTTACTGAGGTGACATACCTGGCGATGAGTGGCTGAAGACAAGCTTCGAAATTTTGAGGGTCCTCCTCAAAATTCTGCCCCAGTTCCATTAATAGGGGGAAATGAGATTTTTATTAAATTGTGACCGAACCCATAGGGCTGCCTACATATCCCCTCTTAAACGGAAATCAGGTCAGCCGTACTTCAAATTACATCCTAAAGAAATCATAGATGGTTACACATAGTATCGTTTCACTACATCTGAGTTGATTGGCTTCGGCCAGACTTCTCTGTCCATTTCTGCAAGAATAAGGACTCCTCTAGTTAGAACCCAGTGAACCATGTACGGACCTTGCCAGTTGGGAGAGAATTTCCCCTTGGCTTCATCTTGATGCGGGAATATCTTCTTCAACATCAGCTGCCCTGGTGTGAATTTCCTTGGCTTAACTCTCTTGTTGAAGGCTCTGGACATTCTAATTTGATACAACTGACCGTGGCAAACTGCATTCATTCTTTTTCCATCTATAAGGGCTAACTGCTCGTAGCGACTTTTTGCCCATTCTGCGTCGTCCAACTTTGCTTTTTGTATGATCCTTAGGGAGGGAATCTGTACCTCGGCGGGAATGATCGCCTCTGTACCATAAACTAGCATGTAGGGAGTTGCCCCGGTTGATGTGCGGACCATGGTGCGATATCCCAGCAAAGTAAATGATAAGTTCTCATGCCATTGTTTATGACTTTCGATCATCTTCCTTAGTATCTTCTTGATGTTCTTGTTCGCTGCCTCTACAGCTCCATTCATTTGAGGCCTGTAGGCTGTAGAGTTCTTCTGCTTGATCTCTTTCCTGCCTGTCCAAAGAAAACAGAACCTCTTCTAGTTCAAGGTCGAAATCCCCCGAAATCAGATTGGCTTTTTTCTTGAGGAAGGCTTGAATGCCTCACACATTGCTTTCATCAGATCGCTGTTAAGGTTTTAACCATTATCAGTGATGATTGATTTTGGAACCCTGAACCGGCAAACAATACGGTCACAGACGAAATCTATCACAACTTTCTTAGTCACTGCCTTGTATGATGCTGCTTCAACCCATTTAGTAAAGTAATCAATTGCCACTAGGATAAACCAGTGCCTGTTTGAAGCGGCAGGCTCAATAGGTCCGATATCATCCATTCCCCAGGTGACAAATGGCCACGGTTAGCTAGTTGCAGTAAGCTCGTTTGGAGGCACCTTTATCATGTCTGCATGTATCTGACAGCGATGGCACTTGCGAATGTACTGAATACAGTCTGTTTCCATAGTCATCCAAAAATAACATGCTCGGAGTATCTTCTTTGCTAAGACAAAACCGTTCATATGTGGCCCGCATGTCCCTGCATGCACTTCGTCCAATAGTCTGGTTGCTTCTTTTGCTTCGACACACCTTAACAAACCCAAATCGGGAGTTCTCCTGTATAGGATTCCTCTACTGTGAAAGAAATTGTTGGATAACCTCCAAAGTGTGTGCTTTTGAGTAGCGTTGGCAAGTTCTGGATATTCCCCTGTGGTCAAATACCTTTTGATGTCGTGGAACCATGGCTTTCCGTCCGCTTCTTCCTCAACGTGAGCACAATAAGCTGGCTGATCATAGATCCTTACAGGGATGGGATCAATGTAATTCGTATCGGGATGCTGGATCATGGATGATAAAGTGGCTAATGCATTAGCGAACTCATTCTGGACCCTAGGGACATGTTGGAATTTTGTCTTTGTGAATCTTTTCCTTAACTCCTGTATGTGATGCAAATAGGGGAGTATATTGGAGTTTTTGGCGGCCCATTCTTATCGATATTGATGTATGAGCAGGCCTGAGTCCCCAATTACTAGTAATTCTTAAATGTTCATGTCAATGGCCATCTTGAGTCCCAGGATGCAAGCTTCATATTCAGCTATGTTGTTTGTGCAAGGGAACCTGAGCTTGGCGGACACCGGGTAATGCTGGCCGGTTTCTGATACCAGGACTGCTCCTATGCCAACTCCTTTGAAATTTGTGGCTCCGTCGAAAAACAACCTCTAACCATCATAGCATTCCGCAAGATCCTCTCCTACAAAGGACACCTCTTCATCAGGAAAATACGTTTTCAGGGGTTCGTGTTCTCCGCCAATAGGATTCTCGGTGAGGTGATCTGTTATGGCTTGACCCTTGATTGCTTTCTGAGTCACGTAAACAATGTCAAATTCACTTAACAAGATTTGCCACTTTGCGAGCTTGCCAATGGTCATGGGTTTCTGAAAAATGTACTTCAGTGGGTCTATCTTGGATATGAGGTAAGTGGTGTAGGCACAGAAATAATGCCTCAATTTCTGAGCTACCCAAGTCAGAGCACATGCGCTCTAATAGAGAATACCGGGCCTCGTATGGGGTGAACTTCTTGCTGAGATAATAGATCTCTTGCTCCTTTCTCCCCGTTTCATCATGTTGTCCCAGAACACAACCGAATGCTCCATCCAATACCCAAGGTAAAGCAGTAGAGGTCTTCCTGCCTCAGGAGGAACCAAGACTGGCGGTGTTGACAATTACTCCTTGATTCTGTCAAAGGCTTTCTGACAATCGTCGGTCCACCTAGTAGCAGCGTCTTTCTTCAGCATTTTAAAGATGGGTTCACAAATGACTGTGGACTGGGCTATGAATCGAATGATATAGTTGATTCTCCCCAGGAAACGTATCACGTCCTTCTTGTTCTTTGGAGGTGGAAATTATTGAATGGCTTTAACTTTTGATGGGTCCAATTTTATCCCTCGACGACTCATGATGAAAACCAGTAGTTTTTCGGCCGGAACCCCGAATGCACATTTGGCAGGATTCAGTTTCAGGTTGTACCTTCTCAGTCTGTTGAAGAATTTCCTCAAATCTTTCCCTATGATCAGTGGCTTTCTTGGATTTGATGATGACATCATCCACATATACCTCAATCTCCTTGTGTATCATGTCGTGAAAGATAGTAGTCATGGCTCTCATGTAGGTGGCGCCAGCATTCTTCAACCCAAATGGCATCATTTTGTAGCAATAAATTCCCCACGGCGTGATGAAAGCCGTTTTCTCTACATCCTCCTCATCCATCCATATCTGATGATACCCAGCGAAACAATCAACAAAAGACTGCAAGTCATGCCTGGCGCAATTATCGATAATAATGTGTATGTTTGGCAAGGGAAAGTCATCATTGGGACTGGCCCGATTGAGATCCCAGTAGTCGACACAGATTCTGACCTTCCCATCCTTCTTTAGTACTGGCACGATGTTGGCTAACCACGTTGGATATTCCACTACCCTGAGAACCTTGACTTTGACCTTCTTAGTAACCTCTTCTTTGATTTACAAACTCATATCGGGTTTGAACTTCCTGAGCTTCTGCTTTAACAGTGGACAGGCTGGAACTGTTGGCAGTTTGTGAGCTATGATGGACGTGGTGAGACCAGTCATATCATCATACGACCAGGCAAATATGTCCTCATATTCTTTCAAAAATTCCGTATATTCTTCCTTTTCTGATGGCGACAAGTGAACACTGATGCAAGTTTCTCTGACATTCTCTGCATCTCCCAAATTAATGACCTCAGTTTCTTCCAGGTTGGACTTAGGTCTATTCTCAAAATTCTCAAATTCTCTGATGACCTCTTCGGGTATCTCATCTTCTTCTGAGTCTATTTCCTTTTGTTGCGTTGTTTTATTGCAAGTAACAGTCGTTGGTTCATCGTCAAGATAAGTTATAGTAATGTTGTATAAAATAGAGTAAAAAAATAATAAGCAAGATATATATGATAAACTGAAATGCTTTGATTGAATCCATAATTGTTTGAAACATCGGAGCTCTTTTTGAAATAAAGACAATGCGAAAAGAAAATCAACTAGTAAAGTAAGCTGAAAATGAGATGCATGGTGCTTTTGTTTAGCCTTGCTAGCCCGGAGGTTTCCGAGCACTGACGGTCCTAATTGACCTATTGTTGAGGTGGTCTCCTTTGCTTGCAGCTTGTATGGAAGGGCCTTCCTCCCCCTCCTCCTCAAAAAGAACACAACAGTCCATATCATCATCCTCTAGGAACAAATTCTTCATGGCTGTCAATGTTTCATCCTCTTCGGACCCATATATAGTATCTTCTAGCTAGAAGGTTTGATCTAGGCTAGGTATCGGAAACTCCACTGGATAGTAGGGGCTGCGCCATGGTGGTGACCAACTCTGGAATTCTTTCCAAGTATAATCATACCCTAAGCCAAATGTAGTGCCATGCTTCTTCAGTTTGATGGGCTTAGTGATCCCCTGAAGATTTTTACCGAGCCCCTTTCCAGGCTCGTACCCACACCAATTCAGGATGCTTTCAATTTTCTTGTCCCACCGCTTGTCTTTGTCTACAGCGTTGACCCATTCGATATGGTGGTATGTTCTCCGCCTATTTTCCTTCTGCCTCCAATCATCGGGATGGTCTGGCGACTATATATAGGGTTACTACCATCACCATGAATGATCACCCCTTAGAGGTTCCACTCAAACTTTACCGCCTGATACAGGGTCGATACTATGGCTCCAGCAGCGTGGATCCAGGGGCGTCCGAACAGCAAGTTGTAGGATGTCGGGACGTCTATCACTTGGAAGTCGACGTCGAACGATGTTGGTCCCATTTGCAAGCACAGGCTGATTTTTCCAATAGTATATCTCTGGTATCCATCGAAGGCTTTGACATTGATAGCCCCGTCTCTGATCTCGTGTAGGCCTTTCCCCAAAGTTCTGAGAGTTACAAGCGGACAGATGTTGAGGCTTGATCCCCCATCGATCAGAACCCTGGTGATGAAATAATCTTCGCACTATACGGTGATGTGCAGTGCGTTGTTGTGGCCCAAGCCTTCTGGTGGTAATTCGTCTTCATGGAAGGTTATTTTGTGGCTCTCCAACACTTGCCCCACCATGTTCGCCATCTCACCCCCGGTTATATTGCTATAGGCTTCTCTCAGTATCTTCATTAAGGCATTCTTGTGAGCGTCTGAACTTTGCAGAAGAGCCAGGATAGATATTTGTGCCGGTGTTTTGTTCAACTGTTCAGCGACCGAGTACTCCTTAGCTTGTATTTTCCTCCAAAGATCGTCGGGTCCTGTCTCAATAGGACGTCCCGGGGCCTGTTTGCTGGACTTAGCTAGGTGCTCTAGGGTGTAGACCCTCCCTGTTCCAGTCATTCCTTGTGCGGCAGTTGTTTCTCCTGCCTTTGTCTTTCCTTTCCTCCTAGCTTCGGTAGTGTAATCCCATGGTATGGCATTTGAGTGAAATGGTGTCATGTCAGTCATTGTCGCCGGAATAGGCACCCTTGGTGGTAACACAACAACTTCAAAGGGTGTAGGTGCCTTTGGAACCCCGAATTCAACTTCGATTGGCCCGAACACCTTTGCGAAAGGAGGTGCTTCAAATTCAAGATGCATAGACATACTCACTTCATCATCCATGGAGGGCTGATTCTGCATAACAATTGGGTTAAGAGTAACTGTCGGCTTCTTTGGTTCATCCCCTTCAGCAATCAAACCTATTGACCCTTTGGGGTCCCAATGATCCTCGATCTCGATCATATGAATGTCTCTACCTTTTTGGTCAGGTAGGGGGTTGTTATGAACATTAGGAGCGAGATCCTTTGCTACAACGACCTTTTCATCGATCAGGGTCTAAATCTTATTTTTCAACGAACGACACTCATCAAGGGTGTGTCCTTTCATGTCGGAGTGATATGCACAGGTCTTTTTGGGGTTGACCCACTGGGAGGGATTTTCTGGAGCTTTGGCTGGAATACGAGTGACGTAACCAGCAGCTTTGATTCTCTCATATAGCTGGTCAATCAGTGCTGCGATGGCTGCGTATTGTCTGGGAGGTTTACGGTGAAAATTTGGTCTGGGTCTTGGAAAATTTTGACGGGTGGGTGGTGATTGGTAGTGAGAGGGTTGAGGATTATAAGCTTGGTAAACAGGTGCTGGTTGAAAGTATCTGGGCAAGGTGGGTTGACATGTAAGAGGTGGAGAGGACTGGTAAATGGGAGATGGATAGGAGGGTGCGGGCGCTTGGTAATTAGGGATAGGCTGATATGTAAGTGGAGGTGATGGGTAAGTGTGGTATTTTGGTGGTGATTTGGCTCCCTGTGAGATCATCACAGCACTTACATCTTTCTTCTCGGACGCGCCACCAGTTTGTAAAGCTTTATTGGTGGCTTGCAATGCTTCAAGATTTGTTACCATACCATTCTTGATTGCCTCTTCGATTCTTTCTCCGAGTTTGATGATATCAGAGAACTTTTGACCCTCGATCAGCATCAACCTTTCAAAATATTGGGGATCCTGAGCCCGGACGAAGAAACTATTCATTTGCTCTTCTTCCAGGGCTGGCCTGACCTTTGGAGCTTCTGACCTCCAACGAGTAGCATACTCGCGGAATGTTTCGGCGGGCTTATTCTTCAAATTCTATATGTGGAACACATCCGGTGTGTTCTCCGTATTGAAACGGAATCTATCCATGAAGTCCGATGCCATGCCTACCCAATTCGTCTATTTCCTGGGGTCCTGACTGATATACCACGATAGTGCATCTCCCTTCAAGCTCCTCATGAAGAGCTTAATGCGGATTTTCTCATCTCTTCCAACCCCAACTAACTTATCGCAATAGGTCCTCAGGTGGACTCTAGGATCTCTGGCTGAATGCATAAGTCTTCATAGTTTAGCCCGTCATTGCCTTTGCTACAATCAACACCTTGGACCCGACTAGTTAACTTCTTGAGCTCAACTGCTAAGTTCCTGATGAGGGAGTCTTTGTCATCAGACTCTGGTGCATTTAAGATCGGTTGGGTGTAGTGAGGTATGGTATCCACAAAGATAGGAGTGTTATGGAGGTGGTTGTTTGTGGTGTTTGGTGGCTCGGGAATGAGTAATGGAGCATTGTAGCAAGTTTGAGCGTGGGTAGGCTGTATTTGTGGTTGCGGGATATTTTGTGGAGGTGCAGGGTTTTGGGTATTGACATCAGGAGCAGCACGAGAGAATGATAGGCTTGCCAAGTTCCGAACTTGGTCCAACTCTTCCTGGAATTTCAGCAATTTCTGCTCAAGATGAGCACCAGTTCCCTTAGCAATTGGGGTACCGTGAGAAGTTTCTTCCCTTTCAATCTCCTTTCTAGCACTTGCGTTTTTCATTTTTCCTTTGTTCTTATTTCGGACAGGACTCGGAGGAGGAAGAGGTGGAGGGCCCTTGGATCTTGTGGAATATGCTAATGGTGCCAGAATGCACGAACTAACCTTTGGAGAAGGGAATAAAAAATAAAAGAAAAACAAAAAAGGTAACAAGTTAGCACGGGTTCTGAGGAAAAAGTATTGCATTATTTAAACACATTGTGCGAGAATATAAATCGTATCCTAATTTTGGTGCCTCGTTGAGGCCGAGGTAGGCCTAGCAACAAATAATTTTGGAGAGCTTATAATGCTAAATGCCTCATTTTATTGATAAAAATAAGACGAATCCAAACGAATCTAAATAACGGAAAGTAAATGTCACTAGTGGCCATTGACCTTATTACATCATTAAGGCAAAATAAAGGACTCCTAACTACTTGGTCCCAGAAGGACCTTCCCCAGATTTGGCATCATTGTTTCCCTCGAACTGCTCCACCAACTCGCGTAGTCCTAACAGCAAGTAAGTTCGGGCCAAATGTCCCCCTGCATTCTCTTTAGCTTTTATGATTTTGTCATCAGGCTGGTTCTCTAGAAGTGAAGGCAAATTCCCTAAGTATTTGCGGAGGAGTGTCTGATCACTAGAATGGATGTCTTTCCACCAATTCAGCAGCCTCGGATGAATGTTGGTTACCATGACAAATCTAGGGATCTCGTGCCTCATTTTCTGCAAAACAGAGTGTTAGGCCCTTACCCCCTCCAGACTCGACTATTTGAATCAATAATTAGCATAGAAAAGCACTTAAGTTCTCCAAATAAATGCACAGAACGTGAAGGTGTCCGTTTGGGTTTCAAGGAAACCTGGTGGACTTTGGACAAGGCTATCTTAATGAGTCATTATGTGGACAACATAACTGACTCGGCTAGTTTTGACCATGATGCATGTACAGTTTAACGGAGTAAGGTTTCTATTTTGAAGTGCTAGGATGGTACCCTTGAACGGACAACTCAAGAGGGAAAGGCACGGAACCGTCGACTACACCGTTGATCGACTGGTTTTACCGCAAATACGCCTTTGCCAAATTTAAGGGGTGATAGTATTGGAAGTGCGCAACCACTAAGCGTTGCTATAGTATTTGTTTGGCACGAGTGGAATATGATGTTGAAGATGCAATTTACAAGGATGAAACAAATTGACATGTATTTTCACGTTCATACAATAAAGTTTACAATGATTGCTCAGAAATTACAACAGTGTTGATGGAAAAGAAATAAATGAAGGTAATTAAAGAAAAAGAAATAGGTTAGTTTCAAAATAAAGACATTAAACGAAAGCGATAAAAGAAAGCAATAAAGTCATGTATAGCATGCAATGGTAAAAGCCTAAAGAAATCCCCAGCAGAGTCGCCATGCTGTCGACGCCCCCTTTTTCTAAAGAGCAAAATCGGGTTCACAACATTTTAGGAGGACAACTCTTTTCCCACTTTGGGAATTGGGTTTTGATAGTTTGGAGAGTCACCATCTAATGATTATAGTGCATTAGGACACTTTAAAGAAATAAAGATAAAAAACCAGAGTTTGGGTAAGGGCTTGAAATTATCTCGAGGGGAAGGTGTTAGGCACCCCTCAAGATCCACTAGTGTGGTTCCCAGCCTTGCTACAATTGTGACTTTAAATACAAGCTAACAAATAAACAAACAAGTATTGCAAACATGGGAAACGGTTACAAATAAGAATGTGAAAAGGATTTAGAAGTGCTGAAATTTGGAAGGAAATAGTTTTTGTGATTAAAGAAGAGATACGCAAGTAAATGAAGGGGGTTAAATAATTGGTAAAATTAAATTAAAAGAGGTACAAGGAACGGAAGTTGAACAATGGACAGCTTTAAAAATTTCTGAAAAATTAATAAACTAACATAGAGGAAAGGGGGTCCTAGGTTTATACATTACATGTATCATTCTCACAACACCGGCACCTGATTGTACGCATAGTGTTATTGTGTAATCATCATCTCCATGTCTACCCTTCCCACCCTGTTAAGGTATTGGAGCGCGGAATGGTATCATTTGCCTATTGCATGCTATTACCCATCCCAAACTATCAGTCCTGGGGTATTAGGACTTCTAATCCTAAAAGGGAAAGAAAGGGATGGGGCCTTTATGGAGTTTAAAGGACAAAAATTCTAATTGACATTCAAAAAGCAAGTAACAAATAGGGGGAATGAACAAACAAACAGGCAAGGCTCACATAAACCCCATAAATCAGATAACATATAGTTTGGCATGCCTTTACACACACTGGTTTGGTCTTTAAAAAAATAAAATTAAGCAGCGGGCGAATTGGTTTAATATATACGCCTAGATAGGAAGCTCGCATTAGGCAAATTGGATCCACTTGTCAGAACTCAAAGTATTTTAAGCGAGTGATTTAGAAAAGTGCTGGTTTCAGAAAAGTAGTCTAATGCCGGAAATTACAACTGCAGTCAGTTTAGAAATAAATTCTAAAAGATCATGAGTGTAAACCATAGAAGGAATTCCAGAGTCAGAAATACTTAAGGAAAGAGTAAGCTGCAGAACTGTTTTGAAGACAATTTCAGGAAGACCAAAACTTAGTTGGAAAATGTTTAGGCAGAATTTTAGAAAGAAACCATTTGAGCAAAGGTGTTGGTTTGAAGAACTCAAATGTATACTGATTCAAAAGAATTTTTTCAAAAGATTAAGGCTGAAAACATTAAGGCATTAAGGACTAGTTAACAGATTGTTATTGCTTAAGAAGAATCGGACGAGTTTGATGCGAAATCCTATAGGCATGGTATCTATATTTGATTTTGAAAAGCATGTTAAGAACTAGTAAGAAGAAGTGATTATTCGATTACCCTAGAGTTTGCCTAACGCATATGTATTCCCTATAGGCAGGATTTCTATATGCACTGGTTACATGAACGTTAAGGTCCTATAGGCAGGATCTCTAGTGACTTGCAATATGACTAAGCATTAAGCCCTGTAGGCAGAATTTCTAGATGACTTATATCATATTTGAACGTTAAACCCAATAGGCATGGCATCTAGGTGACTTGAATCAGAAACATCGAACCATCTTATGTGCAGAATTTCTAGTAAAAAAAAATCAAAGTCCTAAAGTCATTATATCTACCCTTTATTGATGCAAGAAAGTAAAACCCCTCCCACACCCTTTTACTAGATTCCCCGAGTTTTATACAAGTTATTACAAACCAATGAATCAACTGAAATAATAAGAAAATACATCAAAACTAACAGCTAGATCCAAACAGCCTAATTCAATCTTAATGTCCAATATTATGTATGTAACCAACTCCAGGGTCCAGATCTCCAAAGCCTTCTCATTGTCCAGGGTGTTTCAAAGTTTTAAGGAATCTAAGGGATTCCAAACATTGATTACACCAAGGATGCCATTATGAATAGAGTGGTGCAGTGTGGAATAGCCAGCCCTCCGGCATCCAAGTTCAGAGGGAGCTCAAGGGTCCCAAAGCATGGCTTGAAAGAGAGGGGCATAACTTATAGCTAGGAGTAAGTGCAAAGTGAAAGGGGAATTAGGAGGCCATGACAGGTGGTGGTCATACCTAGCCATGAAGTAGGCTGGCACACCCCTGACCACTTGTTTAGATGAACAAGTTAGGAGCAGACCTTTGAAGGTCAGACAGAGGTCTGGATAGTGATTAGGACACTATTAGACTTAAGTCAAGGCTCAAACACATAATGGGAAAATGGGAAATGGGAATTGGTCAAGTTAAGGAGTTCAAAGAACCCAGTTTAGGGTCATAGACAGCAATATTGGGGTATTGATATGCCCTGAACATAAACTCACATACAAAAAGGGGTGAAGGGGAAGGGAATTCATAAAGCATCAGATTCACAACAAACAAACAACTGCACAGATTATTTAGATACTGGACTGTAAAGGAAAAAGGGTCATGTTATAGTTTGCTAAAACAGATGGCAGAATTAACACATTGTTCTTGAGGCATATAAACTAATTGAAACATACCGGTATAGATGTAAATAGTGCAGAAGAAAATAAGCAAAGTCCACAGCAGTGTAAGTATCAGAAAAAGAGAAGTGAAGTGAATTGTGAACTCAGATGGTATTCTATGTTCGTGTGTAAAAGTGTAGAAGGGCAGCCTCTTTTAGTGTAGAAAACAAGTAAGAAAAAGGTAAGAAAACCTATTAAAAAATCAGTCTCAAATATTCTCCGTTTAGTCAAGGGATTTAATTTCAAACGGAAAAGTATAAACAAGGAAAGGAAATTTGAATAAAATCCTTCAAAGTATCATAAGAAGGGAAAATACACGAGGTATATTTAAGGAAAGGTTTCAATAGTTCTTGATTTGTAAAGAGAAAGGAAAGGGAATCAATCAAACAATTAACAAAATCAAATTACCAAGTTTTAAATCGAAAGAATCAACCAGAAATAGGTAGAGAGGGCTTAACCAAAGAAAATCAGTGGCAATCAATCAAGACCCTATCAAAAGGATCCAAAATCAATCCAGCAAGCCAAAAAAAAGCCTTGAAAAAGGTGGTTGGGGGGGGGGGTCTTGCATATAAAGCAAACAATTCAAATAGAAGAGTCTAACATTGAAGTATTCAGAATCATAAAAGAATACGAGTTCATCCAAAGACTCATAGTGAGTCTGAAGGTATAGGGTCCCCAAAGTGGAGCCCTAATTCAATTTACCAAGAAAACCCCCAAATTCTAGGGTTTCCCCCATCGAATCAAACACAGAAACGAGAATGCAAGTGAACAGACTCAAGGAGTCTCATGAGAATCAGGCAAAATATAATAGCAGGCTTGACACAATCAAAGGAAGGAAACCACTTTAAGGCATGAAAAACATGCTCAGAAAACTTTGGCATTTAAGAAAACATGCTTAACAAGAACATGAACATAGTTCAGGAAAGCAAAACCTAAAGAAACTCAGTAGTAAATATGCATGGTAGAAGAGTGAGAAAAACAGACTAATCATGTGAGCATACATATAAAAGTACAAAGATAATACATGCGTAATAGAGGAGGAAAACATACGAGCATGATACAAACAAACATCTAAAAGAAAAGAACAACAAGAAACTAAAGGCTTTCAGAAACCCTAATTTGAAAAACCAACGATTTTAAAAAAAAAATTTGGGGAAAACACTCAAAATGTCAAATATAGCATAGGTTCAACATAGATCTAGGCAAATAAATGAAGAAAGAACCTCGGATAGTTTAGCGTTTCTGAGAAACCCTAGAAATGAGAAGGCTTGGAAAGGGTCTGGTCTCGAATAGATCTGAGCCATAGCTAGGCTCTTAAAGCTCGAACACGCCGGAACACTGTCGGAGAGGCCATAGAACCATAGATCCGTGGATGATCTACTCGGACACCATCAAGTTCGGACCTCAGAATAGCTCTAACAACCAAGGCCTGAGGGAAAGGAAGGTGAGTACAGGACGTCCAGGGCCTGAGATGCCATGGACTCCAATGAGATTGATCGGAGAAGACGAGGAAGGTGATCATCGTTTCGAGTGCCAGAGAGAGTTTGAGAGAAGGAGAGAATTTGGGGGAGGCTATGTGAGAGAAATAAGGGTTAGGGTTAGGTCGTTTGGAAATAAAAAGGAAAGGATTATTTGTGTTCGTTGATCAAAAGGATCAACGGCTTGGATTAAAGGGGATCCCGGGCGGGTTTAGTTTAATAGGTCAGGTGTTAGGTTAAATTGGAATTGGGCTGGCCCAATTGGGCATTAGGATTGGGGCCGATCAGGTTTAAGATTATAACGAAATTGAGGCTATAATTGAAATGAAATGTGGCCAAAATTGAAATAGCCAGTTTTCCCCTGTTATTTTATAAAAATAGTAAAAATAATTTTAAAAAAAAAATTAAAGATGCTGAAATAATTAATAATACATATGTATTAATTAAAAAATATTAGAACTAATTTTACAATTATAAAACACTATTAATCTTAGAATAGGCTATAATTGCATTTATATGCAATTAGCTTTTAAAATAATGAGCCAATTTGTAAAAATGTACAAAAATTACCTTAATTATATTTTGGTGTAAATATGAGAATAAAATAAATTATTCTCCAATAATGATAGTCTGGAAATAATTATTGAATTTTGAACTATTAAAATAGACAACAAATTGATTCTAAGAAATTTTAAAAAATAAGGAAAAATACCAAAACTCTTGCGAATGCTTATATATGCATGAATATACTATTTTGAGAACATTTGGGTGTATAAAATACATAGAAAAAAATTGGGTATCAACATGTGCTCAAACCGGTCATATCATCAAATGACCATGCAAAGATATCCTCATATTCCTTCAGGAAACAGATATACTCTTCCTTTTCTGGCGGTGATAAGTAAATGCTTATGTGAGTCTCCTTGACGGTTTCGGCATCTCCAAAATTGATTGCTTCGGCTGCATCCCGGTTTGACTTAGATTTGTTCTCAAAGCTCTCAACTTCCTTGACAATTTTCTCTGTTATTTCATCCTCTTCTTCTTAGTCACTGTCCTTCTGTTGCATTGTTTCATTACATGTCATAGTCATCAGTTCATTAGGAAAAGTAATAATAATGCTGTAAAAAGAAAAACGTGAAAGATAATAATGAATAATAAATAGCAATGCATTGATCAAATTTTAAAAATATCCAAAACAAGTACGGCTCGATGAATCGAGCATTTATTTTGAAACCAAACGCATCTTTAAAACAACATAACTAAAACATTTGAAATGCCTAACATGGCTATAGTAATAAATTAGGCTAAATGCCAAGCTACCTAGGGACTCGGCGGGCCTGAGATAGTGTGGCAGTCCAATTTTTGAGAATAGATCTATTCTCCACAGTCTGAATGGTGAGGCCTTCTTCTTCCTCCTCCTCAGTTATCGCACTACATCTATATCCTCGTCCTCTAGGAATAAATTCCTCAGCCAAGCTAAAGCTTCTTTTGCTGTAGTTCCCCATATTGCATCAGCCTGATGAAAAGTCTGACCCATATGTGGCACTGGTTGTTGGAGAGGATAATAAGGACCATGCCATGGAGGTGACCAATCGTCATATTCTTGCCATGTATACTGATAATCGAGCCTGAAAGTTGTGCCTCGATGTTTTAGCTGGATTGGTTTAGTAATGCCCTGGAGATCCTTTCCAGTCCTTTGCCGGGTTGTACCCGACCATGCTAGTATGCTTTCTGTGTTGTTACTCCACCATTTATCCTTCCCAACTGCATTGACATGTTAAATATGGTGAAAATTTTCCCATCCTAGCCTTCTTTATTCTCGTTAACCGGGATAGTTTGACTGGGGTAAATGGGGTTACTTCTATCTCCGTGAATGATCACCTTCTGATGATTCCATTCAAACTTCACAGCCTGGTGTAGTGTGGAAGCCACAACCCTAACGGTGTGTATCCAAGGTCGACCCAATATAAGACTACATTTCGATGATATGTCAAGCACTTGGAATTCGACATCGAACAAAGATGGCCCCATCTGCAGGCAAAGGTTAATCTCCCCAATTGTGGCCCTTTGAGACCCATCAAAGGCTTTCACGTTCATACTTCATGTGTGTATCTTGTGGAAATCTTTGACCTATCTATTCAGAGTAGTTAAAGGACAAATATTGAGACTCGAGCCCCCATCTATTGGGACCTTGGCAATGAGTTTGTCTTCGAACTGTACCGTGATATACAGTGCCCTGTTATGGCTTAACCCTTCAGGCTGTAGTTCATCCTCATGAAAGATGATATTATGACTCTCCAGAACTTGCCCTACCATGCTGGCCATTATCCACTAGTGATATTGTTGGGCATATAAGCTTCATTCAACACCTTCATCAAAGCATTCTTGTGCGCCTTTGAATTTTGCAATAGTGATAAGATGGATATCTGCGTGGGGTTTTGTTCAAGTGATCAAAAATGGAGTATTCCCTTACTTGTACTTTCCTACAAAGATCATCCAGTCCGGTTTCAATGATAGGTTGCTTAGTAGCAGCCTCCTTGCTCGATCCTTCCAAATGTTTGGGAGTATACATCCTCCATATTTTGGTCATTCCTTGTGCAGCATCAGATTCTCCCATTTTTCCTTTGCCTTTTCGCCTAGCTTCGGCAATGTAATCCCAAGGTATTGACTTGGAATTGAGAGGAGGTATGGTTACATCTATTACTGTGAAAGGTGTGGCCACTTCTACCTCAAATGGAACAGGTGTGGCTGCATGTGGAGCTACCTTTACCTGAAACAGAACCAATATGGTCACCTCAACTTAGATGATTGTATCTGTACCATAATAGGAGTGACTGTGACTATGGTTTTAAAATCATCGCCTTCCCAACTAAACCCGATCGACCCCTCAAGATCCCAATCTTTATCCATATCTATCACATGTACCCCATTACCCGTATTATCTGAGAGAGGATTGTTGTGGATATTGGGTGTATCTTCCTTTCCTTGTATAACCTTGTTACCAATCAATGTTTGGATTTTATCTTTTAGTGTCCGACACACGTTGAAGGTGTGCCCCTTTATACCGGAATGGTATGCACAGGTTTTGTTTGGTTTGACCCATTGATATGGGTTCTCCACTACTGTAATAGGAATAGGGGTGACATAACCATTGGTCTTCAACCTTTGGTGCAGCTAGTCGATGGGTTCAGTAATAGCGGTGTATTATCTAGGTTGTTTGCGATCAAATTTAGGTCGGGGTTTCTGGTAACTTGGACGAGTTGGAGGTGAATAATAGTAGGCTGGTTGAGTCTTATAAGTATGATAGGCGGTGGAGGGTTGAGAATATCTAGGAGATGATGGTTGGTATATGAGTGGAGGTGCTTGGTATATGGGTGGATGTATTTGGTATGTGGGTAGAGGTGTTGGATGTGAGCGGAGATTTTTGGGCCTTGAGCCACTATCAGTGCCCCCACTTCTGTCTTCTTTGATATGCCGCCTGATTGTAATGCTTTGTTTGTGGCCTATAGTGCCTCGAAATTCATCACCATCTCGCTTTTGATACCTTCTTCAATCCTTTCTTCGAGTTTGATGATATCGGAGAACTTGTGAATCTCAATGACCATTAGCCTTTCATAATACTGTGGGTTATATGCCCTGATAAAGAACTTGTTCATTTTTTCTTCATCTAGTGTTGGTCTGACCTTGGCTACTTCCAACCTCCACCGAGTAGCATACTCGTGGAAAGTCTCACTTGGCTTCTTCTTTAAGTTCTTGGTTTAGAAGACATCCGGTGCATTCTCTGTATTGAACCTGAACCGGTCCATAAATTTTGATGCCATGCTCACCCTATTGGCCAACTTCTTCGGGTTCCAGCTTATGTACTAAGATAGGGCATCTCCAGTAAGACTTCTCATGAAGAGCTTTATTCAGATCCTTTCATCTTTTTCGACCCCGACGAGCTCGTCACAGTAAGTTCTCAAATGAACCTTGGGATCATCTATTCCGTCAAACATTTCAAAATTAGGAGGTTTGAAACCCTCTAGCAATTCCACATCTGGTTGTTTGCACAGATCCTCATAATTCAGACCTTCTATCCCTTTAGCTCCTTCGACACCCTGAACTCGACTTGTCATTTTCTTGAGTTCCGCAGCCATGTTCTTGATGAGCAAGTCCTTCTCAGTGGATTTTGGTGTATAGGAGATTGGTTGAGTGGAGTGAGGTACGATTTCCATATATATGGTGTTGTTTTGGTGATTGCTAGGGAGTTGGGTGTAGTAGTGGTCGTTGGTTGAGTTTTGAGGGTCGAGAATGGGTTGTGGTGTGTTCTAAGGAGTGTGGTGAGTAGTTTCTTATGGGTACTGGATTGGTTGATGATGGTGTTGTGGCGGAGTTGGTATTGGTAAAGGATTGGGATTTTGAGGTGGAGTTGCATATTGATATGGTGCGGGAGGATTTTGTGGATGCTGGTTTGGTGTATTTTGGGGAGGTGCTGGGTTTTTGGTATTTTGTTTGTTGATGTCGGGGACGTTCAGGGTGAGGGAGAGGTTCGCTAAGTTGCGGACCTGCTCAAGTTCCCCCTATAACTCCAGTATCTTTTGTCCCAACCGCAAAACCAGGTCATTTGTTATCGGAGTACTCCGACCGTCCAAATTTTTTGCATTGTTAGCATTTTCCTTTCGAAAACCACTAAAGTCATCCATCTTAGCTTTCCCTCTGCTTCCGTATTACTTAGAGAAGGAGAAGGAGGAGGGCCTCTAGATCTAGTGTGATATGTTGATTATACCAGTATGTGTGAACTAACCTTAGGGGATGGGAATAATAAATAATTAAAGAAAAATAAAAGGAAAACAAGTCAGTAAGGGTTCTAAATAGTTTGCAGTATTTAAACACATATTGAGGGAATGTAAATTCGCATCCTAATTTGGAAGCCCCGTTATGCTCGAGGTAGGCCTAGCGACAAATAGACTTGGAGAAATTTAGTGCCAATAATTTCCTCATTTCATTAATGTAAAAAATAAATGACCCAAAATGACAATAAATAAGATAAGTCACTAATGGCACCTAGCCTTATTACATTTGAAAAGCAAGTAAACCTATTATATTTGGTCCAGATGGACCTTCTTCAGACTGGATGCTCTTGTCGATCAGATCTCCCTGTTCGCACAGGTTCAGCAGTAAGAATGCCCTTGCCAAATGTCCTCTTTTGTTTCCCTCAGCGTTCTAGCAATCGGTGACTCTCTTTCGAATTCTCCCTTCCAATTCCATCAGATTGTACTCGAGATATTCCAGCCTTTCACTGGATTTAACAAATCTCTCTTTCCATTCATTGATCATTTCCATATTGGACTTATGTTGCTCCATATGCTCGGCTTCAGACTCGCGAACTCTTTTTTGCAATTTGTTATACTTCACCTGTGCTTCGGCAACTTCATCTATGACACTTTTCCTGGACCAACCCTTGGCTCGAATAATCCTGATATGTTGTCATCCAACCACAAGGGCTACGCATGACTAGCATGATATCGATCCGGTTTCATGGTATCATTTTCCACAATAATCTTCAAGTGCCACATATGTTGTGCTTCATTTTTGTATGGAATGGCATCACCTTGGAAATCAGCTATGAAGTGACTCATTTTAGCAACTTGTAGTATGACCCGCCTCCTGTCTGTCTGTCTCATAACCCTAAGGGGGGCATAAGGGTATACGCCCATTAACCCAATCAATACCAAGTGGGAAAACATCCCTAGATCTGATGATGAACTCATCGGTAGGGAACCACTCGAACATACATTGAACCTAGTCCTCAGTTCAATTGTTGAAAAACTGCACCCATCCTGCAACATTCTTTGGTTGAGCAAACATGTCTAGGATATAGGTCATTTTCATGGGATGATGGAAGGCTATGTGATTATTCCACGGTCTTCGTGGAAACTCTTGATGGTATTGACCCTTTTGGGGATGCTCTAACAACCAAAACATGCAGCAGCAAGTTGCAACCTTCAAAGTATCTGAACCTTTTCTGAAAGCGCTCTAAGGCCCAGTACATATATGCGACAATCATATGGACAATGGTATTTGTCTGCCCGTCGATCCCATCCATCAGAGTTTTGGCCACCATGGCCAGCCTAGTGTGAATTATGTCCCCTTAGCTCGGGAACACTAGCATGCCCAAGAAACATACGATGAACACAAAGACCCTACGGTGAATTCTACACAAGGAGGTGATGGAGAATTCATCATCAAAAATACTGTAAGACATGTTGTGACTGTATCGTTCATAGGGGAAGTCAAAGGGTATGTAGGAGTTTTTCAGGCAGTCCAAGTCATCATTTTTCTTCAACCCCATCTTCTTAAGAAATCCTCTAGTGGTGCAATTTTAAGGTGCCAATAAACCAAGGCTATCCTAAGGTAGCCCAGCAAATCCCCCTATTTCTTCCAAAAGAGGCATCATTTCTATGTCTCCAAAGCAGAACACAGCCCTTTCTTTGTCCCAGAACATGGTAGCAGCCTCGATCAACATTTTTTTTGGCTGAAGATTCAGCAAAAGAAGGCAAATTTCGTAAAACCCTTTTCACATGATTTTTGTCACTTGAGGGACCATGTTTATACCAATCTAGCAATAGTGATGGTATGTTACCAACCATGCCGAACCTAGGGATTTCGTGCCTTATTTTTTTACAAAACAAAATATGGTTAGGCCCTTTCCCCCTTCAGGTTCGTCTATTTATATAACAATGATTAGCACATTGGCACGTATTTCTCCAAAATTAATGCACACAATCGTGGTTGCATCTGTTAGGATCATGGAAAACCCAATGGACTTGGATGAGGCTTGTCTTAAACGGTTATTATGTGGACAACATATTAACCCAACTAAGTTAAACCATGATGCATGTACAATTAATTAGAGTAAGGTTTGCTATAGAGGTCTAGACTGGGACCCTCAAGCAGACAACTTGAGGGGAAAAGGCACGGAACCGTCGACTGCACCGCTGATCGACTAGTTTTACCACAAATGTGTCTTTCCACATTTAGTGGGTAATATATATAGGAAGGGCGCAATCACTCATCAAGAGTTGCTATAGGATTAATTTCGCACGAGTGGGATATGCAACAATTAATAGCATATTGTCAAGTATTTGCACGTTAAAATGATAAATGCGATATTTAAATAATTGAAAGACAGTTAAGAAAAAAGAAAACAAGGAGACAAGTCAGTTTCAGAAAATAAAGGAAATCATACATGCTTGGAAGAATGCAATTAAGTCCAAATAGAAGGGAAGGGGAAAGGGTGCACATGTATTAACATAATATAACATGTTTAAGACTAATTCACAAAAACAAGTTTGTTATGGTAAGAGCCTAAAATGTCCCCATCGGAGTTGCCATGCTGTCGCACCCTCTTTTTCCTCGCGGTGGAGTTCGAGTTTCGACATTCATAGGGAGCAACTCGTTTCCTTTTAGGAAAGGGGTATGGAATTGAAGAGTCGCCACCTAATGGATTTAAGGTGCGTTAGGGCACCTATTGCAAATAACTTATAAAACCGGTTTGCATTACCAGAGGTTGGGTAAGGGCTCGAAATAACTTTGAGGGGAAGGTGTTAGGCACCCCTCATGGTCCACATCGGTAGGTCTCGGCCGAAATCAAATTATGTGAATTAGTCTTATAAACAGATAAAGCAAATTAGACGAATTGATATTATTTTTAAAACTAGGAGTAAAAAGGGGTCCTAGGTTTCTTAGCCTACATGATCACTTCTGTAAAATACTCGTTAAACCTTTCTCAACTAGAGGGGTTACACGTGGCATTAGCGCACATGTCATCATATCCTTTTACTACTCAATTACCCTCCCCTTAGTGGTTACATAAGCGACTTTAATCATACGAACTATATGCGTGCATTACCCATCCTTTCCTTATGGCCCAGGAGGTATTTAGGACTTCTAATTTAGCAAGTTCTAGACTTCCCTAAGGTACTCAAAGGAGAAAAATCTAGGCGAAAATTAAAACAAGTCAGACCGTCAAGTAAAGAACAATTAAGGGCTCACATTTACTTCCATAAATTAGCAAACAACACGTCTCGAACAACAAGACTTCAGATATTTCATAAAGGTCCTAGAGTAGAGTATCTAGGGGAGAATGGCAAGAAGAATATATGTAGCATTGTTCCAAAGCGAGGTAATAGATACCTAATCAGTTTGCCTGCTAATTTAAGGACCTCTTAAATCTGGGCAGTTCACAAATAATAATGCAAAACACATTTTTACCAGTTGCAGGATTTTAATTACCTACAGGCTTGCCTATGTATGGATCTGAGATGTCCTATAACATGCTATCTAAATGTTAACCAGAATTCTAATAACCAATTTAAAACTAGCAGTTTGAGTTTATTATGCCCTATAAACATGTTGTCTAGGTGCGGAACATTACAGGACTGGTTTTGTACACATTTATCTCTATGATATCTGGGCGTTGGGACTTCTCTTCAACTTATATATATTTTATAGATGTAGTAATTACTCATTTTACACGTTGTAGTCGTGTTATTAAGGCGAATGTAATAACATTCCTAAAGCATGTTTTTAATGCACATAAGAGAATGAACGTGTTTATTAGGTAGGATTGGCATCTTAGTGACAGAATTTCTAAGTGGTCATGATTATGTAGAAGTTCAAAATTATTCAGAACAAATGAATGCGCCTATAAACATGTTTTCTAATATGCCAAATAATCCTAAGAGCATGGTTTCTGATGCAAGTAAATAATCCTAAGAAAAATATCTCTAATGCAAGAAAGTAGTCATAATAAACCTAAGGACATGATTTATACTCAGTTTCCGCACAAAGATTATATAAGAATCTCTCCCTTTTACTAATTTTCCCAATAATTGTTTACAAGAATTATTATTATAGACCATATGAATTATCGAAGGAACAAACTATGCTATAGGGAGACTGAATAGAGGTTCAAAGTGAGCCTGGAAATTCTAGGCCTTCAAACAGTCCAAAATGCCATAATCTCATAGTGTCCAAGAGGAAGTATCCTGGTGCATCAAAGTTCTCAAGGGCAGATGGGACCCCGGGCAATACTCACACCAAGATCTTTTTAAATGGAGAAGTGGTTATGTGCAGTGTGCCAGAGTTTGGAGGAATCTCATGGACTCCTAGGTAGTACGCACACTGGATGAGCAGGATATTAAGTAATCTAAGTGTAGGAGTGAGAATGCTTGACATAGTTGGAATAACCTTAGGAAACAGTACAGAAATATAACGTTTAGGAGTGAAATGTAATTTAGGAGTATAAAAAGTTTAGAAAACATATTAGGGGTGAAAACATGTTGAAAAACATTCTAGGAAAAGAAAGGTTCAACAAACAACAACATATTGCCCATATTCAACTTCAGTTTGTTAATTAGCTCTAGGTGAGACAAGAAATTTTGTAGATTGGGATCAGGGGCTGGGAATATAGGAAGCTTCAACCAAAAACACATGATTAGGATACAGGGGAGATTATTTTGAACAACAAGTACATGGCACAACTAGGGGTTGATTTACAACAAGCAATCAAACTCATAGCATTCATTAGAACATAGATTAGTGATTTAGAATCCTAACAGGAAAGTCATACTTGATGCTAAAGTAGTAGTAGACAGAAAAGCACAGAGATTGAATGTAGGAATAATCATAATGAGGACAGGGATCTACTACACAGTATTATACATGCCAATTAAAGTTAATTAGATAACATGAGAGTCTGAGACCCAAAATAAGCATGATGGTTGGAAGAAGTAAACAGGAAAGATGGAAGTACTTAAACTAACGTAAACATGTTGACTAAGACAATAAACAAAAAGAGTGAAACTTAGACATGCTAATCAGGCAGTAAACAGACTTAACTAGGCAGTAGTTACACTAGTACATAAAATACATAGCCTTAGCAGAAACGAAAAATCAAGGAGCGCATAGATTTTAACTTTATAATGACATTGAGATAGAAACATACCAGTTAAGGAAGCAGAAACAGAAGGAAAAGCAGGTAGGATTCAATAATCTAGCCTTTCCTTTCAGCCGGATAAACAAAAAATGAACACAAGTAGCAGAGAGAGAAAGATGATGTCGACGCCCCCGTTTCTAAGGCGAAAAGCGGGTTTCGACATTATGGACGAAATGACTCTTCTATTCCCTTATTTGAGGAATTGGGTTATGGATTTGGAGAGTCGCCACCTAATGATTATAGTGCATTAGGACACTTTTGGAGAAAAGAAGAAGATTTGAAAGAAAACCAGAGTTCGGGTAAGGGCTTGAGATTATCTCGAGGGGAAGGTGTTAGGCACCCCTCAAGATCCACTAGTGTGGTTCCCGGCCTTGCTTAGTTGTGACTTTAAGAAGAGTAGGAGTAGACGAGCAAAGTTTGCACATAAGAAATACAAGCAAGTTGACAATTTTGAAAGAAGAATGGCACAAGTAAAAGAGAGTTTTAGTTTGAAGAAAACATTTAAATAAAGGAAAAGTAAAGAAAGAGGGTCCTAGGTTTAACTATAATATGGATCATTTGGTGCAATACACTGCAATCATTCTCACACGAGATATTAACGCACCGTCATCATCTCCATATTCTACCCTTCCCACCCTGTTAAGGTATTTAAGCGCGATTAGTCTCGTTTACTTATTGCATGCTAGTACCCGTCCCAACCTATCAGTCCCGGGGTATTTGGACTCCTAATCCTAAAGGGAAGAAGGGGATGGAGGCATATATGGAGTTTAAAAGGACAAAATACTAAGGCGTCAATCAAAACAAATAGCAAATAAGTGGGGTACAAATCAAACACTCAAAGGCTCATACAAACCCGTAAATCACAACAGCAATTAGTTTAGCATGACTCGCAAGTACTGATTTGATCTTTAAAAATTAACGGTGTACAGATTAGTTTAACACATAGAGTTGGATAACAAGTCCGCATTAGGCAACCCGAATCCAGTTGTCCGAACTTAAGGTATTTTTTAAAACAAGTGATTCAGAAAACACTAATTTTAGACAAGAGCCTGTACAGAAGAGTTTTTGAAATAGAAAAGTTGAAGATTGCAGAAGTTCAGAGATGGCTTGCAAATTAGCCGAATTATTTAAGTAAAAATATAGTAAAGTTGTAAAAAGGCGTTTTTCGAAAAGCATTGAAGTAAGAATGTAGACAGAAAGCTAAGGGGTTGGTTTCAGAATAAAGATGTAAGTTTGGGATTTTAAGGACGCCACAGATCTGTAGAAATGTTGGAAGAGACGGACTTGGTCAGGTTTCAAAAGCTAACTGGTTTGGACAAAGCGTTTCAGGCTAACTGACAAATTATCACTCATATTAGGCGAGTTTGAACTCCTATAGGCATGATATCTATATCTTGATTTTTTAAGACTCATTACTGCCATTTAACTGACGAGGGGATGAATATTCGATTGCCCTACAGTTTGCCTAGCATTTTATGTGTCTCCTATAGACATGGTTTCTGAATGATATGCAATATTAAAGTCCTATAGGCATGGTTTCTGAATGATATGCAAATGTTAAAGTCCTATAAGCATGGTTTCTAAATGATTTGCAATATTAAAGTCCTATAGGCATGGTTTCTAAATGATTTACAATATTAAAGTCCTATAGGCATGATTTCTACCCATTGACTTATGCAAGTAATATAAACCCCTTCCACACCCTTTCATTAATATTCCCTAAATTCTTTTACAAGATCTTTACAGAACCAAAAGAAAGTAAACAAAATACATTACAGCCTACAGCTAGATCCGAGAAGCCTAATTCAATCTTAATACACAATAACATGTGTTTCACCAGATCCGGATTCCAGATTTCAAGGCCTTCACTTGGAGTGTTTCAAAGTTCCAAGGGCTTTCAGGAAGCCCAGGTAATGCTTATACCCTAAAGATTTAATGTGGTAACAGAGCAGTGCAATGTGTGAAATTACCAGCCCTTAGCATCCAAGTTCAGAGGGAACTCTAGGGTCCCTAAGCATGGCTTACCATAGGGGGGCAGAACTTAAGAACTAAGAATGAGTGTATAGTGAGGGGATTATAGGAAACCAAACCAAAGGATGGTCATACCCAGCCATGGGTAAGACTGGCACACCCCTGACCTCTTACTTGATTCAAGCAAATAAAAGAGCAGACTTTCAGAAGTTAAGACAGGGGTCTGGGTGGTGATTAGGGCACCACCAGACCCTAGTCAAGGCTCAACACATAAAGGGGGTTAAAGGA
>MU773065.1:5338-21631 GCA_026770625.1 Nicotiana glauca
CTGGGATGGTTTTCGAAAAGTTTGATTTAATTGTTATTGTTAAATTTGGATTCTAGTAATTAACTTTTATTTATAAAAATTGGAAGGAAAAACCTTAGATTTTTAAAAGTATTAAAAGAGGAATTAATTGATGAGTTAGTTGGCTGGCCTGACAAATGTGTCCGGCGCCACCACGACCCTTAGTGGATTTTGGGTCGTGACTTTGTCCATTGGCATCTACTGCAACTGCAATCAAAAGCTTAATATCATACTTTCCATAGACAAGAGTACCGTCTATGGAAATTACAAGACGACAATGCACAAAACCATCAATTGCTGGTTTAAATTACCAAAACACATAGTTGAAAATATATTTCGATTTTTTCGGACTCTTCCCACGCCTCCATTCAACAACAGTCCCGGGGTTAAAGTATTGCAGTGCGGCCATGTACCTGGGCAGATTTGAAAAAGACTTATCCCAGTCGCCATAAATAAGTTCAAAGGCACGTTTACGACCGAGATATGCCTTTCTTTTGGTTATAGTACAACCATACTCCTGGGGACGGTTGTAATACACTCTTTAATCTTGAACCTAATGGACACTTCCAAAAGTGGAATCAAGACAAAGGAAATCAAGTCCATATCCAAGTTGGAGTGATTCTCATTGAATGTGTCCATTTCACATCTGTGCTCGCTAATAAATTTACCCACTTTCCACAAACCTGATTTCTTCTTGGTGGCACGCAGCATCCAGTGACAACCCATAAACCACCTACGGCATACAGCCTTGTATTTCTCCGTAGTTGACTCACTTACCGTCATCTCACGACACTCTCTTATACTGTAGATTTTTACAACCCTAATTAGGCGAGCTTTATCGGGGAAATACATGCCCTTAGTCAGAACAGCTGGTCTAGACTCATCCCACATCTCTGACCAAAATTCATCATCATCCGTTGTGAGGGCATCCACGTTCGGCATGCTTGGCAAATTATCAAGGTAGGGAATATTCCGCTCATTAAATGGCACGTGGGACTCGTACACTCTTGGTCTAGCGGGAGGTAGAGGAACATGCTCCCTCGTCAGCTCAGGTTCAATATTCACTTCCTTCTCCTCATCATCACCCTCATCATGGAATGGTGTATCATCCCATCCGAATTGTTGTCATAATCACTATCATCTTCCTGACTCTGCGCATCTGCCAAATCATGAGTAAATACGTCGTCTATGGGAAACTATGTGAGGTTAGGAGCTTCAAGAAGCTCGTTTTCACTGTACAAAAAGAATAAAAAGATAAGTTACCCAAAACTCCAGAAAAATACTTTAGATATAGCTATATCACTTTACTTACAAATCGTATTGTCTTGATGTTTCATGGTGGATATTTTCTTGTTGGTGATGACTCCCGGATGGACCACCGTGGTCCAATACTCCAGAACTACGCATATTCCAACTAGGGGCGGGGGCATAACTTGTAAAATTCATATCCGGACGGTACCCCCTATGAAAAATATGAGTGTTAATACAAATCCAATTAAAATATAAAAAAAAACATCGCTAAAGCGTAGTAATTGAAGTTTACTAGTTGTCTTGTTGATTATATAAAGTCGAAAAATTATTTTGTGGCTGATCATTCGTCGGTGGCGACAAGTTTAAATCAAGGCAAGCTCTTTCATCAGCAATCTGTCCGGCAAAAACTGCTCCAGAATAACCACCGATGACTGCGGGTTATCCGTGCTATGCACGCCCTCATTATTGGGAATGTCTTCCACCTTGACGTACATTTCCAATATTTATTACAATAAATTCCCTGTATTCATCCGGAATCCGCAAAAATATCTAAGAGTTTCATCATCCTCGATGTTAAACTCAGAATAATAAGCAAAGCCCTGCGGAGTCACTGAATACGGAAATCTACCGGTTACTTTAAGGTTAACCGAACGCCTCCTCTCATTCATTTTTTACATAACAACGATACCAATGTATCGTACTCCATAGTAAGCGGCAATTTAACATGACACTGTGGATATGAGCTATACCTCATAGAGTTATTCTCCAGCACAACCCCACCCCCCCAATATAGTGAAACCCTTATTTTTGGAACTTCAGACATTTTAAAAAAATGATTGATAAGAAGAAGAGAGAAGTATGAACGTAAGTTTGAAGTTAAGTATTTAATGAATTTTCATAAAATTGAAACGCCTATAAATAAGGCAAGTCCGAACTTAAGGTGTAGAATTTTTTTAAGGAATTCGCAGTACAATACTACATTTTATGTATTTGAATTATTGTTATGTCAGTTAATTATTATTGGTGGGGCCAAAAATCATAGTAAAATCAGTCTACTTCGCAGTATAATACTGCGATTTACAGAAGTCTTCCAGAACTAGGCCCAATTAATTTGTAATTCACAGTACTATACTGCGTTTATGTAATTCGCAGTATAGTACTGCGAATTGCAAAAAAAAATTAATTTTTTTATAATTCGCAGTATTATACTGCAAATTAGTTTAACTGCTAAATTTCTGTTTAAGTAAATTGCAGTATAATACTGCGAATTACCTATTTGTGTAGCTTTTTTTTAACATTAAAAATATGCTTTTTGTCCAAAAAAATCATCAAAAAAGCTTCGGACTCTCCAGGAGATTATGTCTTTTAGGGGTCATTTGGTAGGGTGCATTAGATAAGCTAATGAATGCATTAGCTTTATGCATTAATAATACATTGTTTGGTAGACATTTTGAACCCATGCATTACTTATGCAAGCATTAGTTATACATCCTATTTGGTATTATCCTATGCATAACTAATGCATAGAAAATAATGGTATTAGCAATGCAATGGGTTTTAATGCATGCATTAGCTTAGTTAAAGACAAAATTGTCCTTCAAAATTTATGTTTGATTAAGATATGCTAGTTAGTATATTAATACAAGTTCAAAATAATCCAAATAGTAAGAAATAAAATTATATCCCTAGTAAATAAATAAAGTCTTAGCATATTTTCTTTTTTTATAAATAAATATTTAATTTTATTTTACAATATAGGTAGACAAATAAAATATTTTTTTTAAACCTTTTCATATAAAAATATTTCTCAACATATGTTTCTTTTAAAAAGCTAGAGTATGGACTAGTTTTGAGGGCATTTTTGTAAACAAATAATTCTTTTAGAAATTGTGCAATGTTTTAATACATCAAACCAAACAATGGATAAGAAATATGTTACCATAACTAATACCAGCATAACTAATGCAAGCATAACTAATACCAGCATAACTAATGCAAGTATAACTAATACCAGCATTACTAATATACCATATTTAGCATTATTCTTATGCACCCTACCAAACGATCCCTTAGAGGTGAAGGGAGGACAACAAAACAGGATCGTTTGGGTTTAATATGGGACAATCGGACTGAATTCTAATGGCTATTGGGCTGGAGCTTTGTTTGGGCTAAACGGAAGCTGGCCCAATTTGTTTAAAGACTTGGCCAACCTTTCTCTTCCTTTCTTTCAACTTAGCAAGAATAACCAATTTATTTAACACTACGAATTCCAATTAATTTGCAAAATTAACCAATTGACCTATTTTTCTACAATTAACTAATTCATTTTAGCTAACTATTGCATGTAGAGTTACTAATGTATTTTTGGTATTTAAATATTTTACAAATGCAATTAATTATGCAATTAAAATCTTTAAAAAATATAAAAAATAAAATATTCTTCTTATTTTTTTAAGATTTAAAATGCTACTAAAAATGCACCAAACAAAAATATGCACGAAATAAATCAAGTAAAACATTGAAAATTTTGTAAAATTCTATAAAACAATTAAAAGCTATTTCTATGAGATCTTTAGGAGTAATGTATATATTGGGCAAAAAATAGGTGGTCACAACTGCCCCTCTTTGCTCGAGAACATGAAGATTTTTCGGGCAAAGATAAAGTGGGCAATCATAAAAAAAAATTTCCCATTTGAATTTCGAAAAAGTTTGACCGAACCTTGCTTCGGAAGTTGACTACATATCTTTGGCTATAAAGGAATCAGGTGAATGTAGTTCTGGAAATTTTGGTAGCTAGGACTACCGAGAAGCTGTTATTTCAATGTTCTTGCTGTTGTTGCTACTTGCTGAGCTCCTTAATACACCAAAATCAAAATTAAAATGACTAAACAAGCCTATCAGCTACGAGTTACAAGATTCCTATCTATAAGTCTTTTGAAGCTTGATCTTGAGTCTTGGCTGGTTCTTCAGGTAGACTCTTAGAGTCTTAATCTTGATGCTTGCTAGCTGCAGGTGCTAGTTTATTCTTTTCGATTTTTTCAGATCAAGATGGGACATCCAAAGCTTGTGACTTTAGTCATATCTTGAACAGTCCACATCTTTTCTCTGCTTCTACACTTTGGATTCACTTCTTTTCTTTCTTTTTTCTTTATTTTGGATTGAGACGTCTTCTTTTGGTCATTTCAAACCCCGTGCCTTGAGGTACAACCTGCTCAGGCACTAAAACAAATAAACGAACGAAATTTTTCGACCCCAATTTTCACTAGAAAATTTTTGTGAGTTATTGGTGACAAAACTCTATACTACTTCATTATTAAAAGCAAATAAAAGGTCTTGTGTACACCTGGAAAAACAGAGATTAGGGAGTGGAGACCCTATATCAAAAAATGAAAGCAACTGTGGAGACCCTATGTTTGAAGAGCACTAGGAAGTGGAGACCCTATATCTAAAATAAAATTAACTAGGAAATGGAGACCCTATTTTGGAAAAGCAACTAGGGAGTGGAGACCCTATGTCTAAAATAACTTCAACTAAGGAGTGGAGACCCTATGCTATAAAAGAGACTAGGGAGTGGAGATCATATATCCAAAATAACTTCAACTAGTGAATGGAGACCCTATGTTAGAAAACAAACTAGGGAATAGAGACCCTATATCCAAATAGACATCAACTAGGGAGTGGAGACCTTATGTCTAAAAATAAAGTCAACTAGGGAATGGAGACCATATGTTGGAAAAGTGAGTAAGGACTGGAAACCCTATGTCTAAAATAAACATCAGCTAGAGAGTAAAGACCCAATGTTGGAAAAGCGACTAGGGAGTGGAGACCCTATGCCCAAAAATAAAGTCAACTAGGGAGTGAAGACCCTATGTTTGAAAAGGAGACTAGGGATTGGAGACCTTATGTCTAAAATATAATCAACGAGGGAGTGGAGACCCTATGTTGGAAAAGAGACTAGGGACTGGTGTCACGACCCAAAACCCACTAAGGGTCGTGGTGGCGCCGGACATCATTGTCAGACAAGCCAACACCAATTAACTAGTAATTTTCTTATTTTAATATTTTTTTTGAAATCGTTTTCTTTATACATTAAACAATAAGTAATGAATTTCAGTGAATAAATATTGATGTCTTTAACAATTTAACATTAAATAATCCCATAACCCAATATTACAAGTAGGAAACAATGTAATACAACAATCGTCTGGAATATAAATTGGACAGAACGTAAATACAATAATCTAAAAGAGACTTTGTTGGCTGCGGGTCGTCACAAGAAGTGCAGCTCACTAAGTCTCTGTATCAACCATGCTTACACGTCCACTAGGCCACTAGAGATACACGTGCCTTTGCAACAAAATGCACAGCAAGTGTAGCATGAGTACGTAAACAATGTGTACTCAGTAAGTATCCCGTCTAATCTCAAAGAAGTAGAGACGAGAGGTCGACTTCGATGATTACTAGTGGTCCAATAATAATACACCCATAATTTAATAAATTAAGGATTTTTTTAAACATGGTTGTAATTCAATAGAATGAAGCAAGTAAACAATCTTTTTATTCATAGGGAAATTCCCAAATTCGTTTTCATCATTTATACATTTATTCTCAATCCGGGGAAGCAATATCCTCTTTTATAAATATCAAGGCAAGCAATACAAGCATGCGCAAATCATACCGAGGATGTATGGCTCGATCCAACAGTATTTAAATTACGCACTACCAGAGGGTTGAATGGTGTGAACCATAGATGCATCTATTTAATCTACCGAGGCGTTCGGTCCGTTCCACAATAGATAAACACATTCAAACAGTCAAATCAAGAATTCATCAAGGAGCAACTATTCAGGAAAAGGCAAGTTTCTCATTTAAAAGTCATGAAATGATGTCTAGACTTTTAAAAATTTATTTATGCATTTGATATATGTTTAAGTATTTTTAAATTTGACAACAAGGTTGCAAATATTACACGTAAAGCATGCTTTTGGGCCCTAGACTACCCGGACTTAAGCATAATAGTAGCTACGCACAGACTTTCATCACCTCATGCATACGTAGCTCCCACTAATAGGATCACATAACTAATTAACTCACCTATGAGGACAATTCCCTCTTACAAGGTTTGAAATCACTCCGAAGTTTCATAACCGGCATTCCACGCCCTTCCGAAGACTTAAATCGATGCACAACGTTCCAAAACTAGTCAATAATTATGTAAACCCATTAATACATGTTCAATTACTCACAAAATTCAATTTATAAAAATTTCTAACCCCCGATCGAAAAGTTGACAAAATTGCCCTTTGGCCCATGTACCCGGATTTCGGGATTTTTCGAAGATAAATTTTACCCATAACCTCACGAACTCAAATATGTAATTTACTCTTTATTTCATGTCCAAAATCGTGGTAAAATCCAAAAAATACCAATTTTCTACGTTTCCCCCTCAACCCCAAGTTTCTAATAATTTTTATGCTAAAATCTATTAAAAATGAATTTATTTAACTCAAAACTAACATAACCCACTTACCTCATTTTTCATTGTGAAAATTGACTCCTAAGTTGCTCCAAATCAGCTCCCATGGAGGAAAACACGGTGAAAATGAGCCAAACCCTCATTTTTAAAAGAAAACACTGCCCAGCCCGCTTCTCGCACCTGCGGTCACTTGACCTCTTCTGCGGTCCCACAGGTTTGTTTCCAATTCCGCTTCTGCGGTCCCAATCTCAAGTCCAAAAATCCGCTTCTACGGTCTCCTCAGCGTAGATACACACCCGCATCTTCGGTCACTACCCTTTTTCGCCCAAACCGCATTTGCTACCCAATGGACGCTTCTGCGGCACCGCACCTGCGGCCAAAACCTTGCAGGTGCGGTTAAACCAGATATCAGCTTCCTAAATTCTTCCTTAAATTCCAAAATTGATACGTTAATCATCCGGAATCCACCGAGGCCCCCGGGACCCTAACCAATCATACCAACCAGTCCCAAAACATAATGCGGACCTGCTCGAGGTCTCAAATCACATCAGACACTGATAAAGTTGCAAATCACTCTCCATTTCAAACTTGATAAACTTCGAACTTCTTCCTTTGATGCCGAAACCTATCAAATCACCTCTAATTGAACTCAAATTTCTCACACAAGTCATATTCGACATTACAGACCTACTCCAACTTCCAAAATAAGAATCCGACCTAATATCGAGAAGTCCACTTCCAGTCAAACTTCTCAAAAACGTTCAAATTTCTAAGTTTAACCAAATGACTCCAAAATGACCTACAGACCTCCAAATCCACTTCCGATCGCGCTCCTAGTACTAGAATCACCATACGGAGCTATTTTCAGACTCGAAATCCCAAACGGACATCAATAACCTTGAAATGTACTTCAACCCAAACTTATAAAATTCTTCCAAAATGTTAACTTCCACAATAGGTGCCAAAACGCTACGGAATCATCCAAACCCGATCCGAACATATGCCCAAGTACAAAATCATCATATGAACCAGATGGAACCTTCAAATCCCGATTCCAAGGTCTTTTACTCAAAAATCCAATCCTTGTCAATTCCTCCACCTTAAAGCTTCTCCTTCCAAATCAACTCCAAACTTCTCATAATTCAATTCCGACCATGCGTACAAGTCATAATAGCTGATTTAAAGCTGATTACAACCTCAAACTATTGAACGACATACTAGATCTCAAAATAACCGATTGGGTCGTTACAAATGGAGACCCTATGTCTACAAATAAAGTCAACTAGGGAGTGGAGACCCTATGTTGGAAAAGCAACTAGGGAGTGGAGATCTTATGTCTGAAAATAAAGTTAATTAGGGAGTGGAGACCCTATGTTGGAAAAGCAACTAGGGAGTGGAGTCCCTATGTCTAAAATAAACATCAACTAGTGAGTGGAGACCCTATGTTTTAAAAGCGACTAGGGAGTGGAGACCCTATGTCTGAATAAAGTCAACTAGGGAGTGAATACCTTATGTTGGAAAAGCGACTAGGGAGTGGAGACACTATGTCTAAAATAAACATCAACTATGTAGTGGGTGAAACCCTATGTTAGAAAAGCCACTAGGGAGTGGAGACCCTATGTCTAAAAATAAAGTCAACTGGGGAGTGGAGACCCTAAGTTGGAAAAAGGAGACTAGGGATCGGAGACCCTATGTCTCAAAATAAAGTCAACTAGGGAGTGGATATCTTATGTTGGAAAAGCGACTAGGGAGTGAAAACACTATATCTAAAATAAACATCAACTAGGGAGTGGAGACCCTATGTCTAAAAATACAGTCAACTAGGGAATGGAGACCCTATGTTGGAAAAGGAGACTAGGTATTGGAGACCCTATGTCTAAAACGAACTTTAACTAGGGTGTGGAGATCTATGTTAGAAAAGCAACTAGGGAGTAGAGACCATATGTCTAAAATAAAATTCAACTAGGGAGTGGAGACCCTATGTACCCTATGTTGGAAAATGCAACTAGGGATTGGAGACCTTATACTATCATGATTTTGAATTTTCTTCCTCTTTGGGTTTTCTTCCATCATTTTAATCACCATTTTTTCTCTTTTCTTCTTTTTATTTATTTATTTCAGAGAATGAGTAAATATGAGAAAGAATTTTGGAGGAGACTTCCCTTTTTGAGTTGTTGCCGCAAAGCTGTTTCTAACCTTTGCGTAGTTTCTTTTTGGTTACACCTGCTTCTTGTAAGGTTTCTTTGGATTGCACATGTTTACTGTTTTTTCAAACAAAGAACAATTTGTCAATTTTAAACAGTGGCTAGTTTTGTGGCATTGATTATTTCAATTACTTGATCTCAGCCCTTTCAACTGCAACTGGTTGTTTTCTGAATACCGATTACATTTCTGACCCCGAAGAACCTCTAGCTTTTTCAGACTTTGCCATGACGTATTGTCGCATGGGACCTAACCTTTTCAACTTCATTTTTGCCTTTGTTGGCATTTCAATTTGATTTTTTTCTTTCCAGAGTTATCAATTTCAAAACATCAGCCACTATGGTCAGTCGAGGTCGACCTGATGCCCCTACCGAGGCTGGGTGCCCTTTTGCATGTTAGATTGTATCAAATGAAAACCCTGTAAATCATCCTTACCATACTTTATTTGTCTTAGTTTTGGAACAGAGTTATACTGAAAGGGATTCAAAGAAAATCAAATAATTGAATGGACAATGAATTTAAACAAGAGGTATCCCTTTCGGGGAAAGGAAAGAAGGACTTTTTTAGATGTACATGCGGACCTCAATGAACATGACATGCCTTTTGGACCGGATGCCTGATCTGTGTAAACCTCCTGACTCTCAAAAATTCATTACAACTTTGACTCAAAATCAAGAAACCTTGCCAGGACTCTATCGATGCCGATGGCTGTGAGGATCTTCTTCTCGATCAGTGGCGTCCTTTGCGGGTTTTCACCAGTTGACCTCTTTCATTTCTCTTCTCACCATCGCCTTATAGTGCTCTTTGAGAGTTTTCACTAATAAGACTCTCATTTTCAATTCTCTGTTTACCACCGCCTAACGGTGCCCGTGCGGGTTGTCACCAACAAGACTCTCTCATTTGAACCTCTTTGCCGATCGATCGAAAGGGCTTGAAACGGATTTGTGTTAAAGGAATTTAGATTGAATTACAACTTTTGAAACTTTCGGGGGAAACCATCAGTGAATCATTGTAACTTCTGCCCCAATTTCAACTTTGGGGAAATTTGAATTTTTATTTTGGTGTGACTGAACCTCAGAGAGAAGCTGCCTACGTATCCTTTCGGAATCAAGTCGAATGTAGTTCAAGGAACTTTATTTTTTATTTTATTTTCTTTTACTTTTTTTCTATTTATTTTTCTTTTATATTTCTTTTTCCTTTCCTTTCCTTTTTCTTTTTTTTTTTTCATTTTCTCTTTTCTCTTTTCTCTTTTTGTTTGTTTGTTTGTTTGTTTGTTTTTCTTTTTTTTTTTCAATGACACTTTTCGATGCCAAAGAGGGTAATCAAAGAAAAGTAAACGGCTAAGGGTTTGCAAAGGGTGGATAGTGTTTGGGTAGCGAGAATGAAAGCCTTCTTCATCCCAACCGGAGAACATTAATGTTATATAGAGGATCCAACATAGTACCTTTTAAATGCACATGCGCTAACAGTTGTTTCAGGGAAATGTTCTTTGATATGTCCCAAGTACAACACTCTCTTTTGGTAGTACTCTTGTTGCAATGTATGGACCTTTTCAATCTGGAGCCAATTTTCCTTTAGCTATTCTGATTCTTTATTTTATTTTCTTAAACCTATCTTTATTGCATTTTGATTCTTGATTCATTATTTTGAAGTCTGACAGCAATTTAGGATCTAGGCATGAAGTCTGCAAGAATATCATGTTATTAAAATCTACATTTACCAGAACTGAAAAGAGAATAAGAAAAGTGACAAGATTAAAAAAAGAGACATTCCTCGATAATAAAATATTAATTTAATTAGATTTTTTTTGAATTTTAAAGATAGAAGGGTTTACAGCAGAAAGTAAGACAATAAAGTAAATATCCTAATCACACCCTGAGATAATCCGGACGTAGAAAGGATAGCAAACCTAGCTACCGAGACTCCCATCTGATGGGGAACTTTCAGGCTTGGCAACCGTTTTTTGTCTTTTCTTTTGTCTCGGCAATGGATGCAATGTCCTTCAGTGCCGGATCAAATTCTACATCTTCACAAAGCATTCCGACTATTGGTCCAGTGTTGTGAGCAAGCAACGGATTGTTCATCAAATCAGGAGCCTCTTCGTCTAGGAGAATGGTTCTTTCAACTTCAACCAAGTCTTCAACTGCCCTTTTGAGGGTCCAAAAGTCCTCCGTACTGTATTCTACTACTCCAAAATAGTATTCATATATCGCATCAACTCGCTGCAAGGGGGACTTGGGGTTCAGCCAGTTCGGGGCCACTAGTTGTAGTAGACCAAGCCCGATTAGCTTTTGGAACAAGCTTGAGTACGATTCACTAATATGGGTGAACTGGTTCTTTCTTAAAGCCTCTCTTGGGCGAGGATTGTACTTAGGAATATTTGGTTGGGGATTATATGGAGCTTGGTAAGGATGAGCATTTTTGGGAGGTGGAGTTCAATTTTGTGTATAGTGTTGTGGCCGCGTATAAGGTTGAACGTTCATCACCGCATAGGGAGGCGATACCACGGTATGAACAGCATCTTAAATGGGATAATAGTGTGGTGGGACCTTAGGAAGCACATATGATTGGCTGAATGACCTGCAGGCCCTCCTCGAGCTCGAAGCCACCATAGCTCTCTCTTCTCTCACATTTTTGTTGATCAAAACCTCCGAACCATTCTGAGCAGCCTGTGATGTGTCCTTAAAAGCAGCATGACTCAAGATTCAACCTATTTTTCAACCATTTTCAACCATTTCCCCAATTTTGATAGCTTCAGTGAATGACTCACCCATAGCGGACATTATGTTCTTGAAGTAGTCAGCCTCTTGGGCCTGTAGAAAGGACACAACTATTTCTGCTTCGTCTATCAGAGGATTTACCCTGGCATCTTGCTCACGCAATTTGACATCATATTCGTGAAAACTTTTTGCAGTTTTCTTTTTCAAATTGGACAAAGAGTGTTTGTTGGGAGCAATGTCCACATTATACTGGAACTGGTGGGCAAAATCTCGGGCCATATCATCCCACACATTCCAACGTGTAATTTCTTGATCCGTATACCACTCAGAAGCGATTCCGATTAGGCTTTCCCTAAAATAGGCCATTAGCAGCTCCTCTTTTCTACCAGCACTCCTCAACTGGTTATAGTATCATTTCATATTAGTGATCGGGTCTCCGTGCCCATCGTACTTTTCAAAATTTTGGTATTTTGAAACCCTCCGGCAAGTGAACATGGGGAAACATACACAGATCAGAGTATGAGACACTCTTTTGGCCACTCAGACCTTGCATGTATCTGCATTCCCTATGTTTGTTTCTATTATTGTGAGTTGACGGGAGGAAATATTTAGAGTTTCGGAGAGTTTTGGGACACTTAGTCCCTAAATGAGAGCGTAAGTTATAGAATTTGGACCGTAGTCGGAACAGTGTGAAGACGACCTCGGAATGGAATTTTGTTGGTTCCATTAGTTCTATTGGGTGATTTCGGGTTTAGGAGTGTGTTCGAATTGTGTTTTTAGGGTCCGTAGCTAATTTAGGCTTGAAGTGCCGAAAGTTGAATTTTTGAAGTTTCCGGTTCGATAGTGATATTTTGATCCAAGGGTCAGAATGGAATTCCAGAAGTTGGAGTAGCTCCGTAGTGTTTAATGTAATGTGTGTGCAAAATTTCAGGCCATTCGGACGAGGTTTGATAGACTTTTTGATCAAAAGCGTATTTTGAAAGTTTTAAAGTTCTTAGGCTTGAATATGATGCTAATTGGTTGATTCGATGATATTTGAGGTGAATATGATGCTAATTGGTTGATTCGATTATGTTTGAGGTGTTTTGAAGATTCGTATATGTTTGAATAGTGGTATTAGACTTGATTGTGCTTTTAGTTGAGGTCCGGTGGGCCTCGGGATGATTTCAGATGGTTGACGGGAAGAATTGGAAATTTGAATGGCAGCTAAAGTTATGGCTGATTTCATAATTGCATCTGCCATTGAGAGACCACAGGTGCAACTCCCACAGATGCGGAACCAAGCCACAGAAACGGCCAAGAGGGAGAAGACATGAAACCGTAGAAGCGGAAGGTGTACCGGACCTGCGGGACTGCAGACGCGGATTATGGGTCGCAGGTGCAGTGGAGGAGGTTTAAGTGGAAACCGCAGAAGCGGTTCCCTTCACCGCAAAAGCGGTATCACAGATGCGGAAATTTGGCCGCAGATGCGACTTTGCTGGGCAGAAAAATCAAAAATTCGAGGGTTTAGTTTCAAAAAGTTAGAAATTCATTTGGAGCTCGAGAGAGGGCGATTTTGGGAGGATTTTAATGAGAAAATCAATTGGTAACGATTTCTAATCCCTTTCTAGTTGTATTCCTATAATCTAATCTTAGTTTTGTCATTTAATTTTGGATTGGAGTTAAAATTTTGGGGAAAATTTGAAGAAAGTTCTTAAACCTAGATTTCGAGTTTTGATTGGGGATTTGACATTGGCTTTGGATAATTTTGGTATGCATGAACTTGTGAGAGTATGAGGATTCTAAAAATGTAATTTTAACCGATTCCAAGACGAGGGCTCGGAGGGCATTTTGGTCATTTACCTATTTTTGCGTATTAGTTTAGAATCAATTAGTTGAATTAGTTACTTGAAATGTTATTTACATTATGAAATTTAATTTAATTGATTTGGGTCATTTGGAGTCGAGTACTCGTGGCAAGAGCATGGTTTCGGGTTGATTTTGAGCAGGTTCGAGGCAAGCGGCTTGTCTAACCTTGTGTGGGGGACTTTCCCTTCTGATTTGGTATTGTTGATAATGTATAAGGGCCCGCACGAGCTGCCACTGAGGAGCCACCAACAGTTCTAATTGGAGCCCAGGCACATGATACGCCTACTGCTACCACTACTCCAGCACCTCAGGAGACTCTGGCACAGTTCATAAGCATGTACACCACTTTGGCTCAAGCAGGGTTGCTTCCCCTTGCTGCAGCTACATTCCAGGTCGGGGGAGGAGCACAGAGTCCTGCTGCACGCACTCCTGAGCAGTGAGTGCATGTTGATCAAGCTCCAGAGATTATCCAGGTACAACCTATAGTTCCATTTCAACCCGAGGATAGGGCAGCGACTTCCGAGGATGAGCAGAGGAGGCTTGAGAGGTTCAAGAAGTACAAGCCTCCTATATTCAGTGGTCTAGAATCAGATGATCCTTTGGAATTTCTAGATGAGTGCTACTGTATTCTCTGTACCATGTGTATATTAGGATCGAGCGGGGTTTCTTTCACTACCTTTCAGCTTCGAAGTGCCGCCTATGAGTAGTGGCGTACTTATGAGTTAGACAGTCCGGAGGAGGTAGTTTCGCTGACTTGGACTCAATTTTCAGATATATTCCTGAGAGAGTATGTTCCTCAAAGCCTCAGGGACACATGGCATGCAGAGTTTGAGCATTTGCGCCAGGGTACTATGACTATCTCGGAGTATGTTGTCCATTACACTAGCTTGGCTAGATATGCCCCAACCTTGGTTTCTACTGCTCGTGCGAGAGTTCACCGGTTTATTGAGGGGCTTATTCCCAGCATTAGGTCTAGCATGGCTTGTGAGTTGGAGATGGATATTTCTTATCAGTACGTGGTGTGCATTTCTAGGAGGATTGAGGATACGCATGCTAGGGATAGAGAGGAGAGGGAGGCCAAGAGGTCTCGAGAGTCGGGCTATTATTCTGGTGCTCGTGACCTAGCTTCAGGTTGTCATGGTAGGGGTTATATGAGTCTCCCCGTTCATTCAGCTTTCCCAATAGCCAGTGGTATTCCAGCTCCTCCTAGACCTCAGGAGCTTTATTATGCACCTTCACTATCTAGTGCACCTCCTGCACGTGGTGCTTTTAGTGGTCAGTTCAACAGACCTGGTCCAAGCCGGTCCCAGCCACCACATTCTCCCAGAGCTTATTTTGAGTATGGTGACACATTCCATATGGTGAGGGATTGCCCTAGACTTAGGAGGGGTGCACCTCCACAGACTTCTCAGCCATAGCGTGCCCCGCAGAGTTCTCAGGCTATGGTTACAGCTCCAGTTGCTACCCCACCTGCTCAGCCCGCTAGAGGTGGAGGTTGGGGAGGTAGAGGTCGCCCTAGAGGGGGAGGCTAGACCAAATACTATGCCCTTCCTGCCTTTACCGAGATTGTTGCCTCTGATTCTGTCATCACAGGTATTGTCCTGGCTTGTCACAGAGATGCATCGATTCTATTCGATTCATGCTCTACTTATTCTTATGTGTCTTCTTATTTTGCTCCGCATTTGGGTGTATCTCAAGATTCTTTGAGTTCCCCTATTTATGTTTCTACTTCTGTGGGAGATTCTCTTGTTGTGGACCGCATTTATTGGTCGTATTTGGTTGCTCTTAGTGGTTTTGAGACCAGATCCAATTTATTATTTCTCAGTGTCACACCTCCTTTTTCCGAAGAAAGCTTTTATTCGGCTTGTGAGCACGTGATTTTTGCCCTAAGCAAATTATTTCTAAAATTCAAACAACATGATTTTTCAATATTTGTTGATATTTATGGCATTTTTGTGATAATTAGTTGCATAATAATTCATATTAAAAAATACAAAAATATGCATATACATTAGGATTTTTAGATTTACAATTTTAGTATTAATTCATTTTTTGAAATAATTTAAGGAAAATCAAAAAATAGCCTTTTTAGTGTTTTAATTGAAAATTACTATAAAATAGATATTAAATAAATTTTAGAATTTAATTAGCTTAACAATCAAATAAAATCAGAAAATAAATAAAGTAGGAAAAGGAAAATACAATGCAAAAATACAAAATAAAGGATTTGGGCTAATAAAATTGGACTAATTACCAGCCCAAAACAAAATGAAAATACCCGCCCAGGCCCAAAAAATACCCGGTCAGTCCCCAGCCTTAATTCCAAACGACCCCATTTTGGGGCCTTTTAAATCTGGACCGTTGAAATTAATGATCCAACGGTCATATAACCCAGTCCACCTAATAAATAAAACGACAACGTATTGTAACTTCAATTTGGGCCGCTCATTTGATTAATCCAACAGACGAGACTGAGTTTTCATTAAAGGCGAACGATGTCGTTTTAGTCTCAAAGGATCTGAGCCATTGATCTATCTTATCCAACGGTTCTAGATTTGTCACGGCCCATTTTTGTAAAATAGATCATGATGGCGCCCAACACCCTAGTTGGGCCAGCCAAGTGCAGAATTAAGATTTAAATGCCCATTTTAGTTTAACTCAAAACCAACAAGTTAAACACTTTCAGAAAATAAAGAAAATCAATGAAACCACAAAGTGCTGACATAGTAGAAATAGACCCCAAAAGTGAAGGAACATCCATACAGTGTGCGTGCCAGA
>MU773067.1:19639-44668 GCA_026770625.1 Nicotiana glauca
TTAAACACTTAATCTATAATTCCTAATAATTGGAACTGAAAATGATAAACTTGATTGTGCATGTGTGGCTTACATTTATATATCTGGACTGAGTGTGGATCGGGCTGCGCACCTCAGCAGTGTTGCATGTGCATTTCTGGACTGATGATGGATCGGGCTGCACGCCGCAGCGGTGTGATATTGATATTGCGCTTGGGCTGTAGGAGCCCCTCCAGAGTCTGAACCCCCATAGTGAGCGCGGGTACCCAAATGGATCGGGCTACGCGCCGCAATGGTTATGTGCATTGCATTACATTCACACATTGATTCCTGTTTGTACTACGTGGCATGACATTCAGCATTCTCATATCATTGGAATCCATGCTATTTCTACACTGTGTAACAGATACCCTAGTGTTATTTGTTGACGGAGTGCTGTGCCCGAGGGCCTGACTTGTGTGCAGACTTGCACTACCTGATATTGCATTCATATGCTTACCGTTGGAAAAAGAATATTTTCAAAAGAGATTTTTTTAACTGAGCTAAATTTTTCTAAAGGATTTTCATGGTTTTACTGTTTTTCTCAAAAGGTTGTATTGTCCCATATAGCATGATGGAGTGTTCTTACGTGATTTCTTACCGCTCAGTTATTATTTACTCTTATTACTCGTTGAGTTGGAGTACTCACTTTACTCCCTGCACCTCGCGTGCAGTTGCAGGTATTATTCACCCGATAGCGGATTATTAGCGGATTGAAGGTATTGCTATTGTAGCCGAGCAAGGTGACCGCCAGCGTTCGCGACACCAGACTTCATCTTTCGAACTCCAGATTTTATTTTGTATTTATTATTGGCCCTATAGTGGTGTTAAGTCTTCTTTAGATGCTCGTGACTTGTGACACCCCGGTCGGATTGTGTTGGGTGGTAAATATTAGTTAGTATCGCCATTAAGTCGTATTATTCATTCATTTATGTTTATTAACTGTTAAATGAAGCATTGTTGTTTTGTTGGTTGGCCTTGTCTTCACGAGAGGCGCCATCACGATCGGGTTTAGGAATTGGGTCGTGACAGATCCATTCACTAACCATCCTCCATCTTGTTTTATTGTTCATGAATTGATATGTACCATACCTTTCGTGTTTCACCGAAAATACTTTTGATTCGTTCACCTAACACCCTCCATCTGTTGCATTGTATGAACTGACATCTACCCAACCTTTGTATTTCACACGAATCCCAAAGCACGTCAATTGCCACCCACTCAAGATGTATGTTGTTCTTTTCTTGACTTAAACCCCTGGTCCGGTCTTTGAGGTCTACAGCTCCCCCATTTGCCATGATAACTTTGACTTCTTCTTGGAAGGTCTTGCTCGTCACTGGTTTAACACCCTTTTATCAAGATTATCACAGGAAATACCTTTGATCTGTTCGCCCTGCCCTTCATTTGTTGCATCATTCATGAATTGGCATATACCAAACATTTGCATTCCACAAGGATCCCAAAGCATGTTGATTGTTTCCAACTCAGTGAGCCTGCTGTTCTTTCCTAACTTGACGCTTTGATGCAATTGGAAAGCTGGTGGAAAATTTTGAAGTCATTTCTCACTTGTGCTGACCCAACAGACTCAGGAAGAGGAAGTAAACAAGAGAAAATGAACAGAGTAGAGGACAATGGAAAGAGATGATTCCTAACAAGAAAACTACAAAATAGAAACCTATCGGATGTGGATACCAACTCTAATGACCATGAGATGCACCTACGGCCTATTCTGTCAAGCAAATCTGATGTCCATCTCTTGTCGTACCTTTTCGCCGTGAAACTTGGCTTCAATGCTCCGCTTATCCCATCTGATTCACAATCCTTATTTGACTTGTAGTGCTCGAAGGATTTTCACCATCAGGCATCTCTCATTTTAGTTTTTCTCTCGTCTCACCGTCGCCTATAAAGGTTTTCACCAATAAGACTCTCATTTTTTATTTCTCTCATCTTTCATCGCCTTGGGGTACCCGTGGTGGTTCTCATCGACAAGACTCTCTCATTCTTTATTTCCTTCATTTGGACTGGAGTGTTGCCCCTGATATGATTCACCTCTGCTCGCTTGACTCGGCATTTCTTGAAAACTGATCAAAAGGTCTTTCTTTGGGCCGTAACGCAGGCTTTTGGACGGGGATAGAAAGAAGGGTATCAAAGGCTCAAAAACAATTCGACGTGGGTTCAACATTACAACTTTCGAAATTAGATTTCTCCCAACAACCACAACTTCTACCCCAGTTTCCTTTTTGGGGACTTTTAGGATTTTTGTTTTAGTGTGACTGAACCTCAGAGCATACCCTTTCGGGATCAAGTCAAATGTAGTTCAGGCGACTACTTTTGTTGTTGCGGTTTGTCCTTCCTTCCGCTCTCTTTTCCTTTCTTTTCATTCTTTTCTTTTCCTTCTCTTTTATTTTCTTTGCTTTTCTTTTCTCTTCTTTCTCTTTTTCTTCTTTTCCTTTTCTTTTCTTTTCTTTTCTTTTTTCTTTTTCTTTTCATTTCTCTTTTTAACTATTTTTCTCTTATTTCTCCACTTACTTTCCCCGCTCGGGCTTATGAGTTTTATTATTGATTCCGAAAGAGGGGCATGTAAGAAAATAAATGAGGCTCAACAGGGTTAGCGACGGATAAAGTGTTTGGATAATAGAATAAAATGCCTTCGTCATTCCAATCTCCAAAACATGCCATGTACAATTACACAGTTCAAACAAGCTGAGGAAAACATACGTAACATCTTTTGATTGCACCAGAATTAATAATTATATTCACATATTTACCTTCCGTATTTGTCAATTACCTATAACCATTGGACAACAATCTCGGTACCATGAACGGTCCCTGTAGACTTAGGGCAAAGTTGCCTTTGGCTTCAAGCCGATGCGGCATGATAAATTTCAACAGTATTTCTTTATGTTCTATCGGCTCCCAGTTTCACACAATTTGGGCTCGAAGTGATCTCAAAATGCCCTTATGTATTTCCCTGGAATGTACTTACATCTTCAACATTGTTTCGTTGCTTCATTACTAAACTGACTTTTAAAACCAGGTTGAGAATTAGGCGTGTATGTCATGTCACTAGAACCAGCATGAAAAGAATCGTAAGAGGAGAAGGGAACTACATAAAATGACTAGAAATGGCGGGAAACAGAGAATTGCATTAGACTGATGATGAAAGGGTTTAAACAACAGAACAAGCAAACTAGACTAGAGTTACAAACCTAGACAACACTACACTAGCTACTACGACCAAACAATGCAAAGTAAGAAGATAGAAGGGTTTGAGTCACAAGACAATGTCCGGATTACAACCCTGAAAATAACCCGGATAACAGAAATGACAATAAAATAAACCACCAAAGCTCCACTCTAGCTAACCAGGAGATGGAGCGTCTTTCCAATCACCAAGCTCGATATCTTAGCCACTGGATTGCGCATAAAAATTGCTGGGGCCTTCATTCGCCGGGTTTCTGAGAGGATTCTCATACTCCCTGTCGCCTTGGATATTCCCCCCAAAATGTGCCCCATCATGTACACTATCTTGGACCGCAATTACCCCTTCCTGAATCATTCTTTCTATCTCTCTTTTCAAATCTCGGCAACTTTCGACATTGTGCCCCTGGGCATTGGAATGGTATTCACACCTTTTTGAAGGGTCAAAGCTTCTTGCTCGCTTGTCCATATTATTCGGAGGAATCGGTGCAATCAGGTTATAATGCTTTAGTTTCTCAAACAAGTCTGCATATGAATCTCCGATGGGGGTGAAAGTTTCCTGCTTCTACGCCCTCTTTGCTTGAAATTTTGATTGGCTCGCAAACCTGCTCTAGGGGGAGTCTTGTAAGCTCTTGGATGTAGGTAGGTGTTTTGAGTTGGGTAGGCACTTTGTGGGGTGGGTGCACGCCATGGCACGTGGGTAGGATGTTTGGGGTATGTGTGGGCATGGTGGACAGAGAAGTGAGGATCGCGGGGTGGATAATAATGCTGTAGAGTGTGGGAGTAGGTTTGGGGACGGGGTTGAGGTTGAGGTTGATGGTAATATGGTGATGGGCCTCTGGCCCAGTTCTCGAGTCAACTACCGCCACATCTTCTTTATTTTTCTTTCCCAGTACCCCTCCATTCTGGATAGCCTGGGTAGTTGCCTTGATTACCGAATAGCTCATGATTTTGTCGGATTTGAGCCCCTCTTCAACCATACTTCCCATTTTCACTACCTCGTTAAAAGATTTTCCTATTGCTGACACTAGGTGACCAAGTAAGTAGGCTTCAAATCCTGTAAGAAGTAATCGACCATCTCGTTCTCTTTCATTGGAGGATCGACTCTTGCCGCTTGTTCTCTCCACCTAAAACCATACTCTCTAAAGATTTCCCCGGGCTTTTTCTCAATCTTAGTCAGTGACAGGCGGTCCGGGACAATTTTGAGATTGTACTGAAAGTGGCACGCAAATGCTTGGGCCAAATCATCCCACGTGTACCATCGGGCATGATCCTGTCGCGTGTACCATTCCAATGCCGCACCACTGAGACTTTGACTAAAGTGCGCTGTCAATAACTCATCCCCTCCCCCAGATCCTCTCATTTTACTGCAAAATCCCCTTATATGAGCTACCGGATTACCACGCCCGTCATACAGATCGAATTTTGGCATTTTGAACCCTGCGGGTAACTGAACATCCGGGAATAGACACAAATCTTTATAGGCCACACTGACTTGGCCACCCAACCCTTTCATGTTCCTGAAGGACTGCTCCAGGCTTTTTACTTTTTGAATCATCTTTTCCTGCTCCAGGTTTTTAAGCGGCTTTTCAGTTTCCACCGGGAACTCGAAGTGAGGGGTGTAAGAATATGGCTCAAGAACTTTAAAGGTAGGCTCAGGAGGATAGTACTGGCTGTCGTGAGCTTGAAACATGGGCTCACTGGAGGATTTTTGCAGTGTGGCAGGTGGAGGCACCACAAAGGCAGGGGTGATTGGTGGAGAAGGGTTTTGTTTGGGTGGTGGAGCTTGGGGAGGGTAGGAGGTCATGCTATAACTCTGTTGGTAGAAAGGGAATGGTGGAGATGCATTCGGAGGAGGAGGCTCCTGAGACTGAACCAAAGGTGGGATATATGCTGGATTGGCAGGATAAACTGGCATTGGCTGACCCTTAGCCCATGCCTGATGCATCTCGACCATATGTTGTCTCAACTTATACATATCTTCCTTCATTGCTTTGACATCTACTACTTCCACCTCTTTTGACGGGTCCACGATACTGGTATCTGATTCTTGGCCTATCATGTTCAGTGTGGTTTTTGCCCGGGTATTGTAGGAATGGGTTACCAGGATGCTAACTGCCTTTTGTCCTTGTTTTGTAAAAATGAGTTACCACTCTAAAACCACAAACCAATCACCTTTCTGGAATGATATGACAAAATAAAACCATCACGTTAGTGTTAGGGCATTTAACATATGGGTAACAGCTTTTGATCGGTCGCATGCGTCATCCCGGCCTTTTCCCTATTTCCTATTGCAAACTTTCTCTTCCTCTATTTTTATTCTTTTCCCTCTTGTTTTTTTCTTCTTTTCACTCTTTCCTTTATCTTCTTTTGTTCCTATTTTCTTCTTTTATTGATTTTTCTTTTCTTTCTTTTTGTTTTTCCGCTATTTTCTTTTCTTTTTGCCCTTTTTGTAGTTTTGCCTCTTTTTTTTCTTTTGGTTATGGTCGAATCCTATGTAGATTGACTACGTATCATGACCCCGCATAAATCAGACCGGGCGTAGTTCGTGAAGATAAAAGGTAAAAAACAATAAAACCTATTTTGGAACTTTCAATTTTTCACACTAGAACAAACTTTGATTACAATGATTTAAAAACTGACAAACTTAAACAAAACTAACAGACTCTGACAAAAAGACGAAATACAGACTCGAAAATCAAACAACCCACATACTTTAATCAAAAGAAATACAAATTCAAAAATAGACTGACAGATTCCTTCCCCTATATGCCAATTTTAACCAAATGGCTATTATTGCAAATGTGGCCCCTTCTTAATTTCACATGAATTTTGAGGCCGGGGAGGATTATTTTATGACACTTCACAAACTCGTCCGTTCTTTTACGAGAATAGCCTTTCGACAGCTGAAAGATACTCTAGGGCTATTTCGGCAAGAACGGTTTAAGATGCCGCCGAAGCTGGATCGACTTATTTTGACGAAAATCCAAATGGTATTCACTTGACCAACGACTCTTTTTCTTGTTTTTCAAATTAAAATAAAAGATCTGGTTTTGCAAACACGGCCTTTCTGCACCTCGGGGACGAAGATTTTAAGGCCGCGTTGGCTAACTAGCCAAGATCATGGAAACTGACCAAAAGGTGGCTGTTCTTGGAAAAGCAGCCTTCCGGCGTCCCTTTCGGGAATATTTGGCTATTTCTGATAAGAATGGCTTCACCTGACTTATTCATGCCAAAATTTAAAACTTAGACACATTTTTTTTGGCTATTTTTGCAAAGGGGAGGTTGGACCCGATGAGGGTTGTCTACGTATCTCACATCCGATGAAAATCAAACCTGCGTAGTTTGGGCAAATAAACTAACTATTTTCAAAAACAAGACTCTTTTTGACAAATACACTATTTCGAAAAGCAGGACTCTTTTTATATTTTCTTTTCATCAAACTATTTCAAAATAAAACTCTTTTGTTTTCTTTTTCTTTTTTATTGACAAATAAAACAAACCATTCTCCCATTCCTTCTTTTTTTTTATTTTCCTAAAAAATTCGGCAGAGTTTCAACTTTAGTTTGACATTGGTCGTTTTTCTAAAAACATGTAATTAACTCTCTACACTTCTATTTCTCTTTTTTTTTTTCAAATTTTCCAAATATTCAAGCCAGTTAGCATGCGAGTCCGAGACAAATAGATGTACATGCAACACATAAGATGCATCAGGGTGGTCTTTTTCATGTCCGGTTACTTGTCCTAGATGGACCCAACCCCTGTGTTGAGTCCCCTAAGTCATATTCACGTGATGCAGATAGGCGCTCCTACTAGGGATCTAGCATGGAGTCAAGTTATTCTAAGTTCAAAACCTGGGTATGTGTTCTAGACTATGTACCCGAGCGGATAACTCGAGTCGAGGAGGGGGCTACGTACCGGGAACCAAAAGGCCATCCGGCTTAGTAACTTGTCCGGCCTCTTTCTTATTTCAGGGTATGACACTAACAGAATAGGGAGTCTCAACCAGTAAGCACATCCCCAGAGGTGAGAAGAGAAGGGTTTCGGCACAATTTATATACAGTTCAAATAATATCAAAGCGGTAAAGCATTTAGCATGTTTAGCATGAAAAATGTTTGAAAATCAGATAAAGCCGAATATAACAATTATTCTACGCTTGAATTCTTAAACCCTGAACCAAAGTTCTGGGTTTGTATCCCCAGCAGAGTCGCCAGAGATGTCACACCTCCTTTTTCACCACACCCGCAAGGGCATAAAGGAGTTTTTCCACTTAAAGGACAATCGGAATGAGATTTATTATTAATATTCAGAGTTGACACTTAGGAGATTAATGGTGTCCCAAGTCACCGGTTGAATCCCGAACCGAGGAAATTATGAGTCTGTTAACAGTCTGCGAACCAGAAATCCGGGTAAGGAATTCTGTTAACCCGGGAGAAGGTGTTAGGCATTCCCGAGTTCCGTGGTTTTAGCACGGTCGCTCAACTTTTATATTTGGCTTATTTATTTGATTTTAATACATGTTTTAACCTATATGCTTTTAACTTTGAACCGCTTTTATTGTTATTATTTTTAGAGAATTGCAATGTCGTGAAAACATGTCTCGAATCGCGTCACATAAATGCACCCGCAATTTTTACACGTTTCGACTTCGTTGAGATTTGGATTTGGGTCACATAAATGTGCACCTGTATTTAAGAAGGTAAAATTATTAAATAACGCGCCTAAAAGCAACTATGCGTTAGCAACTTTGCGAGGGCCATGGAATTTGCTAAATGGCACGCCTCGGAATCTAAGGATCAATTCAAAATTAACTAAAGCGAGGGCCATGCAATTGTCCTTTTTTGTTTATCATGGCGCACCTCCAATTATTCCAAAAGGGCTTTACTCAACTAAAACAAACTACAAATATTCAAGAATTTATACAACGACTTGCTTTCAGTGCATTCTCCTAAGCCTGCTTCATTCCAAGATCAAGTTCGACCTCACGTGTGATTAGACTTGAACAATTACCTCAACAGCTCTTTCAATGAATTGATAGACTAAACTAAAGGGCGAAGGAATCGTTTGTGATCCATGACTTAGCATTTTAGACCTTACTCGCCCAAATAAGAAAAGATTCTCAAATGCACGCACATAGAATCAGATCTGGGCAAGCTCAATAATCATATTTCAAAGTTGATTCATTCCAATAATCGCACAAAAACCAACATGAACACAATGTAGCTTAATGTGTATGTAGTTGCAATCCACAAAACAGAAGGGTCATCAACCAAGTAAAGGGAAAATGTGAAAATGAGAGGAGTTCAGCAATGCAAAATCAGTAACACAGCTTCAGTTAAGTTCCAGAATCAAACAAAAATCCAAAAATCATGAATTAGACTAACTCACCTCGATAATACCATAAGAACAAGACACACAAACACTTCAGATATCAACATACATCGAACCAATTTAGAATGACATGGACCAACTAATTACTGAACACATCCTTAACAGGGAGTAATTGAGCATGGAGGGAGTACTAATTGAAGTAAAAATGGACTAAATAGAGGTGAAGAAGAACTGGTAGGCCTAGCTATAATCTGGAAGGGATTTTGGAATTATATTTAATCCGCGAGCAAGAGGTAGTTTCCACCATTTTTGAGCGACTTGGAGTGCTTTGACTGAGAATCGATTGGAGGTAAGTCGCATGGCCTAATTATTCAAGTTTATGGTGGAATTAACATGTAAATTGGTGGAAATTAATCAAAAGGGGGTAAGTTAGGGCTTGAGAAATTCTTAGTTAAAATTGGAATTTGGAGGGTCAAATGGACTCCGATTTTGGTAAATTTGTTATGGGTAGATTCGTGGCGAGACGAGGTTTCCGGTGATGTAAATTTTGCAATTTTTTGAGAAGTGGGCCCGGGGCTCGGGTTTTGCTAACTTCTTGATTTTTGGTGTTTTTCGAGTATTTTTGATTGGGTTATGTTTCTTTGACCTATAGTAATGTATTCCTTGTGGTTTTGATCAGATTCAGCACGCGATGAGGTTGATTCAAGAGGAAAAGGCATAGCGAGCTAGACTTGTGGCCGACTTGAGGTGAGTAATAGATGTAGACGATGACCTGAGGGTTTGAAACCCCGGTATATCGCATTGTGATGCTATATTGAGGCGAGACATGTACTCTATGATGCGTGTGGGGTTGTTTGTGATTGGGGACTATGACTTAGTCCATCCCGAGTGACGTTCATACTGTGTTCTTGACTAGAGATTGATTGGTAATCATCCTACCTTATTTTATGGATATATTTGGGCTTCGTGCTGATTACTTGAATCCTTTAGGTATTATTATTACTGTTTCCATGATACTTAGCATGTTAAATGATATCAGTCCTGAGTTAAACACTGTTTTGAGATGTCCAGTCATACTTCTAACGTTTTAAAACTTAAACTACATTTTCTGATGTTTGGAGCTGAGTGATATTACTTGACATCGCCCTAGTGGCTCACTTGCATATTCTAGACTGAGTATGGATCGGGCTGCACACCGCAGTGATGTGATGATGATATTGCGCTTGGGTTGTAGGAGCCCCTCCGGAGTCTGAACCCCCACAATGAGCGCGGGTACCCAAATGGATCGGGCTGCACGCCGCAGAGGTCATGTGCATTGCATTGCATTCATGCATTGGTATTTATCTGATCTACCTGTCATTATTTGTTGCTATTGTTTCTATTTCACTGTTATATTTGTTGGGTTGCCGATATTAGCTTTATATTGTAATATGTCGTGATTTCTTATCTTCAGTTATTATATATGTTTATTACTCACTGAGTTGGAGTACTCACTTTACTCCCTGCACCATGTGTGCAGATACAGGTGTCCCGGAGGCTTAGTAGCATTGTTGCTGCTCTTCAGATTATCTCAAGAGTTGTCAAGGTAGCTGCCTGACGTCCGCAGGACCTGACTCCTCCCCTTATCTCTTTTGATTTCGCATCCTAGACTCTTTTATGCTTCGATTTTGCTACTCAGTTGTATTAGAGGCTCTAAACTCGTGACCCCAGATCTGTTGGGAGTTGTTTTGATAGTTAGTATGGTTTCTGCTTTGTTTCTATTTACTATCAGATTATTAATCTTGCTAACTGCTAAATTGACTCAATTAACTGGTAATGAGATTTCGTATTCAGGTTGAGAGTGTTCAAATGGTCGAGCTTGCCTAAAAATTGTGTTGGGCACCATCACGACTGGGATTGGGGTCGTGACAAGTTGGTATCAGAGCCTAGGTTACTAGGCCTCACGAGTCATGAGCCAGTTTAGTAGAGTCTCGCGAATCGGTACAGAGACGTCTGTATTTATCCTCGAGAGGCTGCAGAACCTTTAGGAAACACTTCATATTCTTGAAACTCTTGTTGTGCGGCTTTGTTGATCCGAGAACTAAACTTCTGTATTCTATTCTCTCGCAGATGGCGAGAACCCGTGCTACCGAATGTGGCAGACGACCACCATTACCACCCACTAGAGGGCATGTGCACGGTCATGATCGTGTCCAAGGCAGACCAGCGAGGAAAGCACCTGCAGATCCACCTGCTGCCCCGGTTCAGGACCAGCCTCCAGCTGTATATGCTCCAGCTGCACCTGTTCAGGCACTGACACTGCCCATTGTGATTCCTGGCCTCCAGGAGGCTTTAGCTCAGATACTATCCGTCTGCACTGGCCTGGCTCAGGCAGTCTCAGCCACTACTGCAGCAGCTACCTCACAGACAGGGGGTGGTCATCAGACCCCCGTTGCTCGCCACCTGAGCAGGTTGTTCAAGGATTGCAGATACCGGGAGCGGTTCCAGCTCAGCCGGTTGCACCAACAGCACCAGCCACACCAGTTGCACCAGCTCCAGTCTATGTGGTTCCATATATGCCAGATTATGAGCAACGTCGTCTTGAGAGATTTGGTAGGCTTCAACCTCCGACGTTCAGTGGTACTGAGGGCGAGGATGCCTAGGGTTTTTTGGTTAAGTGTCAGTATATGCTTTGCTCGGTAGGGATCCTAGAGTCGAGTGGTGTGGCTTTTACTACCTTTCCCTTCTCAGGGCCTGCTTTTGCATGGTGGGAGGAGTTTGAGAGGCGTAGGCCTGTTGGAGCAGCGTCCCTTACATTGCAGCATTTCTCTACTCTATTTCTGGAGAAGTATGTACCATAGTGTCGTAGGAAGGAGCTGCATCATCAGTTTGAGTGGTTGATTTAGGGGGATATATATGTGACCCAGTACGATATGAGGTTTACGTAGTTAGTTCGGTATGCTACATGGATGATCCCGACTGATCGAGAGAGGATTAGGAGGTTCGTGGATGGCCTCAACTATCCACTCCGTATTTTGATGACCAGAGAGAGGGTTATGGGTGCTTCGTTCGAGGAGGTAGTCGACATGGCTCGATAGATTGAGATGGCTCGACGTTGGTAGCGTGAGGAGAGGGAGGCCAAGAGGCCTCGAGGTTCAGGTAGCTTTAGTGGTGCTCCGTCTCGGGGCCAGTTCCAGCGTGGCAGAGGTCGTTCCTTCAGGCCTCCTCAGTCAGGTTGTCCAGAGTACAATGGGTCTTCTTCAGGCCGTGGTCCTCAGGGGTTTCAGTAGGGCCAATCTTCACTTAGTGCCCTTCCAGCTCAGAGCTCTACTCCTGCCTCTTCAGCCAAGGGTTCATCTGCAGCTAGGGGTCCCCTTCAGTCCCCTTCTCCAGCACCGGGTAGTTGCTATGAGTGCGGTGAGTTTGGTCACATGAGGAGACAGTGTCCTCGGCTTCGTAGTGGTCGATCTTAGTAGAGGGATCAACCCTCCTCTTCTTCTCCATCTACTTAGCACCCTCCCAGTCAGGTAGGGGTGGGGGCCAGGCAGCTAGGGGCTGCCCTAAAGGTAGAGACCGATCTGGCGGTGGTCAGGCTCGATTCTATGCTCTCCAAGATAGGAGGGACGGCATGGCATCAGACGCTGTTATCACATGTATTATCTCAGTCTGCCACAGGGATGCCTCTGTTTTACTTGATCCCGGATCTACCTAATCCTATGTATCTTCTTATTTTGATTATCACTTAGGGACTACCCGAGGGTGTCTTGCCTTGCTTGTTCACGTATCTACCCCGGTGGGTGATTCTATTATTATGGATCATGTATATTGATCTTGTCTGGTAACTATTGGGGGTCTGGAGACCCGAGTTGACTTGTTGTTGTTGAGAATGGTATATTTTGATATTATTCTAGGTATGGACTGGCTATCTCCGTACCATGCTATTTTGGACTGTCATGCCAAGACAGTTATATTGGTTGTTCCGGGAGTTTCGAGGATTGAGTGGCGTGGTATGACTGACTATGTTCCTAGCAGGGTGATTTCTTTCCTAAAGGCCCAGCGGATGGTTGGGAAAGGTTGTTTATCGTATTTGGCTTTTGTGAGGGATGTTGGAGCTGAGACTCCTAGTCTTGATTCTATTTCCGTTGTGAGGGACTTCCCTGATATGTTTCCAGTAGACCTTCCGGCATGCCACCGGATAGGGACATTGATTTTGGTATTGATCTGGTGCCGGACACTAAGCCCATTTCCATTCCTCCATATCGTATGGCACATGCGGAGTTGAAGGAGTTAAAGGATCAGCTTCAGGAACTCCTAGATAAGGGGTTTATTCGTCCTAGCGTGTCACCGTGGGGTGCACCGGTCCTATTTGTGAAAAAGAAGGATGGCACGATGAGAATGTGCATTGACTACAGGCAGTTGAACAAGGTGACAGTGAAGAACAAGTATCCATTACCGCGTATTGATGATTTGTTTGAACAACTCCAAGGGGCAAGGGTATTCTCTAAGATTTATCTCCATTCAGGCTATCATCAGCTTAAGATCAGGGATTCAGATATTATGAAGACCGCCTTCAGGACTAGATATGGGCACTATGAGTTTCTAGTTATGTCTTTTGGGCTGACTAATACCCCAACCGCGTTCATGCATCTTATGAATAGTATATTTTGGCCGTATCTGGATTTATTTGTTATTGTTTCTATTGATGATATCCTGGTATACTTGCGTAGCCAGGAGGAGCATGCTCAACATTTGAGAGTTGTATTACAGATATTGAGGGAGGAGAAGCTTTATGCAAAGTTCTCCAAGTGTGAGTTCTGGCTTGGTTCTGTGGCTTTCCTGGGGCACGTGGTGTCCAGTAATGGTATTCAGGTTGATCCAAAGAATATAGAGGCAGTGCAGAGTTGGCCTAGACCGTCCTCAGCCATGGAAATTTGGAGTTTCCTCGGTTTGGCAGGATATTATCAGCGGTTCGTCCAGGGTTTTTCATATATTGCTTCGCCCTTGACCAAATTGACGCAGAAGGGTGCACCATTTGTATGGTCGGACGAGTGCGAGGAGAGCTTTCAGAAGCTCAAGACAGCTTTGACCACAGCTCCAGTGATGGTTTTGCCATCAGCTTCAGGTTCTTACACCGTGTATTGTGATTCTTCGAGAGTTGGGATCGGATGTGTGTTGATGCAGGAGGGTAGAGTTATTGCATATGCTTCTCGTCAGTTGAAGCCTCATAAGAAGAACTACCCCGTATATAATTTGGAATTGGCTGCTATATTTCATGCTTTGAAGATTTGGAGGCATTACTTATATGGTGTATCTTGTGATGTGTATACTGATCATCGCAGCCTTCAACATTTGTTCAGACAAAAAGATCTTAATTTGAGGCAGCGGAGGTGGCTTGAGTTACTCAAGGACTATGATATTACCATATTGTATCACCCGGGGAAGGCCAATATAGTGGCTGATGCTTTGAGCCGGAAGGCGGTTAGTATGGGTAGTTTGGTGTATATTCCAGTTAGGGAGAGGCCCTTTGCAGTCGATGTCTAGGCTTTGGCCAATCGGATGGTGAGGCTAGATATTTCGGAGCCTAGTCGGGTGTTGGCTTGTGTGGTTTCTCGGTCTTCCCTGTATGACCGCATCAGTATGATGATCCGCATTTGCTTGTCCTTAAGGATAGGGTCCAACATGATGATGCCAGAGATGTGACTATTGATGATAAGGGTGTGTGAGGATGCAGGGCTGGATGTGCGTGCCCAATTTGGATGGGCTTCGGGAGTTGATATTAGAGGAGGCCCACAGCTCGCGGTATTCCATTCATCCAGGTGCCGTGAAGATGTATCAGGATTTGAGACAGCATTACTGGTGGAGGAGAATGAAGAAGGATATTATGAGTCATGTAGCTTGGTGTCTCAACTGTCAGCATGTGAAATATGAGCATCAGAGGCCCAGTGGTGTACTTCAGCGCATGGATATTCTCGTGTGGAAGTGGGAGAGGATTACTATGGATTTTGTGAGTGGTCTTCCTCGAACATCGAGGAAGTTTGATTCGATTTGGGTGATTGTGGATCGGCTGACCAAGGCCACGCACTTCATTCCGGTGTGTACTACCTATTCTTCAGAGCGGTTAGCAGAGATTTTAATCCCGGATATTGTTCGGTTGCATGGGGTCCCAGTTTCTATTATCTCAGATAGGGGTACTCAGTTTACTTCCTAGTTTTGGAGGACTTTTCAGCGAGAGTTGTGTACCCAGGTAGAGTTGAGCACAGCGTTTCATCCTCAGATGGACGGGCAGTCCGAGCGTACTATCCAGATATTGGAGGACATGTTGCATGCCTGTGTTATTGATTTTGGAGGTTCTTGGGCTGAGTTCCTACTACTTGCATAGTTTTCCTACAACAACAGCTATCAGTCCAGCATTCAGATGGCACCGTATGAGGCCTTATATGGTAGACGTTGTAGATCTCCAGTTGGTTGGTTTGAGCCCGGCGAGGCTAGGCTATTGGGGACAGAGTTGGTCCAGGATGCCTTAGATAAGGTGAAAGTGATCCAAGAGAGACTTTGTACAGCTCAGGCACGTCAGAAGAGTTATGCGGACAGGAAGGTTTGAGATGTATCTTATATGGTGGGTAAGAAAGTCCTGTTAAAGGTTTCGCCTATGAAGGGCGTTATGAGATTTGGGAAGAAAGGGAAGTTGAGTCCGCGTTTCATCGGACCTTTTGAGATACTTAGGAGGATTGGGGAGGTGGCCTATATGCTTTCTTTGCCACCCATCTTGTCGGGGGTTCATCCGGTATTTCATGTTTCTATGCTACGGAAGTATGTTGGGGACCTATCTCATGTGTTAGACTTCAGCACGATTCAGTTGGATGATGATTTGACCTATGATGTAGAGCCAGTGGCTATTTTGGGTCGTCAGGTTCGGAGATTGATATGAAAGGATATAACTTCGGTGAAGGTGCAGTGGAGAGGTCGTCCCGTGGAGGAGGCTACCTGGGAGACCGAGCAGGGGATGCGGAGCAGATATCCTCACCTATTCGAGACTTCAGGAATGTTTCTTGACCCGTTCGAGGACGAGCATTAGTTTAAGTTGGGGAGGATGTAACGACCCGGCCCGTCATCTCATGTATTATAGCCCTGTTTTCCCCAATTATTGCTTCTTCATGTTCCATTATTTTCATCGGGTGAGTTAGAGTCGAATTGGATTGGTTTGGATAGGAAGTGAGACACTTAGTCTCTTTAAGGAAGGCTTGGTTTGGAAAAGTCAACCGGATGTTGACTTATGAGTTAGAGGGATCGGATGTGAATTCCGATGTTTCGGTTAGTTTCGGGAGGTGATTTGTGACTTAGGAGCGTGATCAGAAGTGATTTTGGAGGTCCGGGGTAGAATTAGGCTTGAATTGGCGAAGTTAGTATTTTGGCGAAATCCGGTTGATAGGTGAGATTTTGATCCAGGGGTTGGAATGAAATTTCAAAAGTTGCAGTAGCTCCGTTAGGTGATTTTGGATATGTGTGTAAAGTTTCAGGTCATTCAGAGGTGTTTTGGTCGGGTTTTTGATCGAATGTGCAATTCAGAAGTTTTTAAGAAACTTAGGCTTGAATCCGATGTGATTTAATGGTTTTAGCATTGTTTGATGTGTTTTGAGGGTTGGAACAAGTTTGAATGAGGTGTTAGGATGTGTTGGTGTTTTTGTTTGAGGTCCCGGGGGCCTCGGGGTGAGTTCGGGTGATTAAACGAGAGTTTTGAAGTTTTGTTGCAGGTTTATTTTGCTGTCATCTGGTATTTCTGCTTCTGCAGAAATGGACCGCAGAAGCGGGTAAAAGAGCGCAGAAGCAATTTTCGTGTGGAGTTGAGAAGTTCCGCAGAAGCGGAACGTGGTTCGCATTAGCGGGTCCGCAGGAGCGGACATTTAGCCGCAGAAACGGTTTTGGGCTATCCGCAGAAGCGAGACCCTAGTTGCATAAGCGGAAGTTGGATTTTTTAAATGAAGACCGCAAAAGCGGGGTTTTGGCCGCAGAAGCGGTCCCGCATAAGGGGAAGCGGGACAGCAGAAACGAAAACGACTGTGGACAGAAGGGGTTTAAATGTTATATTTTATCTGCGAGCAAGAGGTAGTTTCCACCATTTTTGAGCGACTTAGAGAGCTTTGACTGAGAATCGATTGGAGGTAAGTCCCTTTGCCTAATTATTCAAGTTTATGGTGGAATTAACATGTAAATTGGTGGAAAATCATCAAAAAGGGGGTAAGTTGGGGTTTGAGAAATTCTTAGTTAAAAATGGAATTTGGAGGGTCAAATGGACTCCGATTTGGTAAATTTGTTATGGGTAGACTTGTGGCGAGACGAGGTTTCTGGTGATGTAAATTTTGTAATTTTTTGAGAAGTGGGACCAAGGCTCGGGTTTTGCTAACTTCGTGATTTTTGGTGTTTTTCGAGTATTTTTGATTGGGTTATGTTTCTTTGACCTATAGTAATGTATTCCTTGTTGTTTTGATCAGATTCTGCACGCGAGGAGGTTGATTCGAGAGGAAAAGGCATAGCGAGCTAGACTTGTGGCCGGCTTAAGGTGAGTAATAGATGTAGATGATGACCTGAGGGTTTGAAACCCCAGTATATCACATTGTGACGCTATATTGAGGAGAGACACGTACTCTATGACGAGTGCGGGGTCGTTTGTGATTGGGGACTATGACTTAGTCCGTCCCGAGTGACGTTCATACTGTGTTCTTGACTAGAGATTGATTGGTAATCATCATACCAGGATTTTATGGATATATCCGGGCTTCGTGCCGATTACTTGAATCCTTTAGGAATTATTATCACTGTTTCCATAATACTTAGCATGTTAAATGATTTCAGTCCTGACTGAAACACTGTTTTGAGATGTCCAGTCATACTTCTAAGGTTTTAAAACTTAAACTACATTTTCTAACGTTTGGAGCTGAGAGATATTACTTGACATCGCCCTAGTGGCTCACTTGCACATTCTGGATTGAGTATGGATCGGGCTACATGCTGTAGCGATGTGATGATGATATTGAGCTTGGGCTGTAGGAGCCCCTCCGGAGTCTGAACACCAACAATGAGCGCGGGTACCCAAATGGATCGGGATGCGCGCTGCAGCGGTCATGTGCATTGCATTGCATTCATGATCTACCTGTCATTGTTTGTTGCTGTTGTTGCTATTTCACTATTATATTTGCTGGGTTGCCGATATTAGCTTTATATTGTAATATGTCGTGATTTCTCATCTTCAGTTATTATATATGTTTATTACTCACTGAGTTGGAGTACTCACTTTACTCCCTGCACCATGTGTGCAGATACAGGTGTGCCGGAGGCTTAGTAGCGTTGTTGCTGCTCTTCAGATTATCTCAGGAGTTGTCGAGGTAGCTGCCTAACATCCACAGGTCCCGACTCCTCCCCTTATCTCTTTTGATTTCGCATCCTAGACTCTTTTATGCTTCGATTTTGCTACTCAGTTGTATTAGAGTCTCTAAACTCGTGACCCCAGATCTGTTGGGAGTTGTTTTGATAGTTAGTATGGTTTCCGCATTGTTTCTACTTACTATCAAATTATTAATCTTGCTAACTGCTAAATTGACTCAATTAACAGGTAATGAGATTTCGTATTCAGGTTGAGAGTATTCAAATGGTCGGGCTTGCCTAGAAATTGTGTTGGGCACCATCACGACTGGGATTGGGGTCGTGACATCTATAAAATTCAGTATTCTAATATTATGTAACTCAATATGATTCAGTATTCCAGTATAATGTAACTCAGTGTGATCCAGTATTCCAGTATCATATAACTCAGCGTGATTCAGTATTTCACTATTATGTATTGCAGTATGATTCTCAGTTCCTGATTTTAAATCCCTGAATGTTGAACACCTATACTTGGGCCTAAGGCCGGAGATAATGCTTTATGCATATTTGGGCCTGAGGCTACAGTTTATGCTTTGTGCATCTTTGGGCTTGAGGCCACAATTATGTATATGTATACTTGGGCCCGAGGCCGCAGTTGCGCGCGCGCGCACACACATACACTCTCACACACACACACACACACACATATATATATTCGTCCTGAGGTATTCAGTTAAACAGGTAGTTCATCATTCTGAAGAGGGAGTATTCATATTCTTACTTTCTTTATTAAGTTCAGTTATCAGTTATTTTTTCAGTTATCAGTTACCAGTTATCTTTTCAGTTATAAGTTCAGTTATCAGTTATTTTTTCAATTATCAGTTCAGTTATCAGTTATCAATTATCTTTTCAGTTATAAGTTCAGTTATCATTTATCAGTTATCCTTTCAGTTATCAGTTCAGTTATCAGTTATCAGTTATCTTTCCAGTTATCAGTTCAATTATCAGTTATCAGTTATCCTTTCAGTTATCTTTTCAGTTATTAGTTCAGTTATCAGTTATCAGTTATCTTTTCAGTTATTAGTTCAGTTACCAGTTTTCACTTTAGTTTCAATTTCAATAGTCGTCATTTCAATTATCAGCTTAGTTTCAGTTTTAGCATTTATAATTCTTTATTTCTGTTGCTTTACATACCAGTACAATTCAAATGTACTGACATCCCTTTTTCTCGGGGCCTGCATCTCACAATGCAGGTAATGATTTACAGGTCAACGATGCAGAGCGCTAGGATTCTTGAACCAGCTATTTGGTGATCCCCAGTTCTTTCGGGGCATTATCATTACTTTACAGTATTTCAGTATTTACAGATAGACATTGTTTCGGTACTTCAATAGAGGCTTCATAGACTAGAGTAACAGCTAGACAAATTCACAGCTTTTCATGTTAAGCAATATTGGCTACAGATATGTTTCAGACTTGTATTAGTGTTTCCACACTTTGATTTATATTATCTAGACTTTTAGTATATCAGCATGTGTTAGTTTATTTTTTGCATTCAGTATGTTATGATACCACATGTTGATTCACCATCCAGTTGGTTCGCTCGGTCACATGTAGTCAGGCACCGAGTGCCGTGTTACGTCTAGGCCCAAGTTCGGGGCGTGACACGATGATGCTGAAGAGGAGCATATTATCTAAGCGGTAAGGGTCCTACAAGAGCAACAAAGGTCATTCTAGGCCATCTCACACGACATGATAAGGTTATGACATAAATAAATAAGGTGTTGTCGGTGCTTCCAATAACACAGATGGAAAAGGTCCAGTTCCTTCCGGTGCTCCCGCAAATCAAACAACCTAGAGGGTAAAAAATAACACATCGAGGGGTGAGGTAGGCTGTGATAGGGCCGGGGGGAGTGGTAGCGGTAACAACAACGAGAGCGATCCCTTCAAAAGTGAGGTCCTACGGTTTGTGGGGGAAGTAAGTGCTCGTATAGAATATATCCCGGGTGCACTATCGGTGCTTTAAGGGTCGGACTCAAAGAAGTATACTCAGTTTCCGTACAAACCATGCACGACACTAGAATTGATCCCAAATTGGTTTAAAATTCCCGAGGTGGCGAAATATGACGGGACATCGGATCCTCATGAGCATATTACCATATATACAATGGTGGTGAATAGGAACGATTTAGCTCCCCATGATATTGAATCTATTTTGCTGAACAAATTCGGAGAGGCTCTTATGGGGGGAGCCTTGACGTGGTATTCGCTGTTACGTGAGCATTCCATAGATTCCTTTGAGATGCTCGTATTTTCTTTTGGGGGACTAAAAAGGTGCATGCCCCAAATACCTACATATTCAAAATTGCACTAGGAGAGTTCAAGTTTCTATGGGAATTCGTCACCCAGTTCTTAAAGGAGAAGATGTTACTCCCAGTTGCTCCGGTGAATGGGCGGCTGAAACATTCACCAAGGGTTTGAATCCGGAAAGTTCTGATGCTTCCTAGAAATTGAAGAAAGGCTTGCTTGAGTTCCAAGCTACGACTTGAGTGGATGTCCACAACCGATATGAGTCTAAGATAAGGATTAAAGATGATCAGATTGGATTCCCATCATCTGCAAAAAGTCGGGAGAAGAATAAAGAATAATCAAAAGATGATTTGACACAAATAAATGGTCTTCGAGGGGCCGGTTTTTGCCCTATGAACGGGCTGGAGGATGCGGCAGAGGTTTTCGATCGGTAGACAAGTTTTTACAGACAGAAAAACTAATCGCGATTGGAAAAACCTTTCATCGCAGGACAAAGAAACGCCAGGTACACGTGATCCTTCCTATCCCAGGCTATCAAAATACAACTTTAACGTTAATGTAGTAGAGTTGGTATCATTTATGAGGAACATTAAATAAGTATGGTTTCTAAATCCGATGAGGTCCGATCCCAGCCAAAGGGATTCCAATTTGTAGTGCGAATACCACGGGATGAATGACCACCTGACTGGGGTGTGATGACCCAAAGGGTCATATTCTATTTTAGAGCTCGCTTCTGTGCTCCGAGGCCTTAAAAACCTCATTTTGTCTCTCCTCAATTTTCGTGCACAGTCCGAGCGCGTTTCCGAAAAGCCTTTATGTGAAAATTTGAGAAAATAATAATCATTACCTTTAAAAGTTGATTTTAGTTGACTTCGGTCAATATTTTGAGTAAACGGATCCGGACCCGTGTTTTGATGGTCCTTAAGTGTCCATATTAAAATATGGGACCTGGGCGTATGCCTGGAATCGAATTCTGAGGTCCCTAGCCCGAGAAAATAAATTTTTTATAAAAATTATTAAATTGAAATTATAATGGTTTGGAGAAATTGGTTAATAGTTGATCTCATCGGTATCGGGTCTGTATTTTAGTTCCAGAGTCCGGTACAGGTCCGTTATGATATTTAAGTCATGTTTGTGAAATTTGGTGAAAAATGGAGTTTATTTGATGTGATTCGGACCCTTGGTTGAGAAAATAGAGTTTTGAAACTTTCTTGAAAATTTCATGCAATTTTGTACTAAATTCGTAGTTCTAGATGTTATTTTCGTGATTTTATCAAGCGAGCAAGTTCTTATGATGTATTAAGACTTGTGTGCATGTTTGGTTTGGAGCCTCTAGGGCTCGGGTGAGTTTCGGATAGGCTACGAGATGTCTAGACTCAGAAAAGACGCGGTGTTGGATAGTTGCAGAAATTGCAGGTCTCAGATCCAAGAAGTGCGGCCGCGGAGTGAAATTCGCGTATCGCGGTGGAAAAACGCGACTGCGGTGGGTACTTTGCTGATGGCGGTAGGGTAAGGCTCAGGTTTCCCAGCCGCACCCATAATATCGCGGACCGCCATGGAGGTTTGCGATCACGTCTAGAATTTCACAGACCGCATTGTATAGATCCGATGGGTGCTATATAAATGGGATTTTTCATTTATTCTTTAATTTTTCAAACCCTAAAACATAAGAGACGATTTTCCAAATATTTCTTCTTCCCCAAATCATAAGTAAGTGACTCTAAAATCATTTCTTTCACTCTTTTACTTCTTTTTACAAGATTTCATCTTAGAATATAGGATTTTCATGGTGGATTTGGAAATTTTGGGTTGAACTTAGAAATTTCAAAATTTGAGGGTTTAGACCTCAAATTGAGGTCGGATTCCAAAACCAATTGTATTCCAGGTTCGGGGGTGAATAGGGGTTTTGGTCTGAATTTCAAGTTTTGACCAAGTGGGCTCGGGGTCGATTTTTGACTTTTTAGGAAAAATATTGGGAAACTTATAATTTTGCATTGGAATTGATTTCTTTAGAGGTAATTGATGTTATTAGGTTAATTATGACTATATACGAGTGGATTGGATGTGGAATCGAGAGGTAAAACGGTAATTGAGCTTTGAATTGTCCGTTGGATTGAGGTAAGTGTTGTGTCTGACTTTGACTCGAGGGATTAGGGATCCCTGACTTAATTGCTATGTGAAATTCCATGTGTGTGGCGTATAGGTGTGGTGACGTGTACCTATGCACCGCCAAATTATCTATTTAACATGTTCCCTTCCCCGTTCCTAATATATTGTTTTCCTATCTTAACTTTTACATGCATATTGATGCTTCCATGTCTAATTGCTTCTTGATAAATGTTATTTTATTTTATTTATTGAAGGTTAATAGTTCCGTAGTTTCATTGTATTATATTATTAATTTAAGTTGGTTTATTGGTGTATCATGATACATGTTGGTTAGTGTCGCTCTGTAGTAATAATCGATGAGATTTAATAATTATATAGATTTCTGTTTGGTTTGGTTTGAGGCATAATATTGTGGAGGGTTTAAGCTAAACTATGAAATACTTGGTCTTATTGTGTGGTTGGTATTGATATGGTGGGATCGGGTTGCACGTCACAATAGGAGAAATAAGGGTGAAATGTGATTGTCTGGTGGGATCGGGTTGCATGCCGCAATAAGGAGTAATAATCGTGGACAGGTGGGATCAGTTGCACACTGCAATAGGAGAAATAAGGGTGATATATTGCAGAGTAATAAGGGAGGACTGGTGGGATCGGATTGCATGCCGTAACAAGGAGTAATAAGGGTGAATGTTCTTATTGTTACTGATTATATGGTGGGATCGGGATTCGCGCTGCATCATTTGTTGTTTATGTATTCTTCCTAAACTACGATTTCCTCTCGTTGTATTGAAACTCTCTTAAGGATTTGTTATAGATGAGAACTGGCAAAATGTTTGGGTTCCGTATTTACTTTGTTGCAAGTTGTTATTCCAATTCGTTTCGTATTTTCTCTTTGCTTTGTTACATAATGTTGCAGGTTATATTGTACATGCCCCCCGTAGCCTCGTTAGTACCTCGTCGAGGTTAGGCTCGGCATTTACCAGTACATGGGGTCGGTTATACTGATACAACACTCTGTACTTTTTGTGCAAATTTGGAGCTTGTTGTGGATGATCGAGAGGTCAGTTGTAGGAATTCATCTAGGAGACCCAAGCTAGTCCTGCAGGTGTCTGCAGGCCCTGGTGTCCCCTCCTATATTTTCCATATTTCTATTTTATTTTCTTTCGAGACAGATGTTTTTTTCCTTCAGACCCATACTTGTAGTTATTCATAGAATGTTTGTGGGTTGTGACACCAGTTTCTGGGTGGTAACAATAATCGGTATTTATTAATAGTATATAGATGGTCGCTTTATTATTTACTTTCGCAATTATTTCCGTTTGATTTAGTTTTGTTAGTTTTAGCTATAAAATGTGAAAGAAAAAGGTAAATAGAACTCTAACATTGGCTTGCCTAGCGAGTGCGATGTTAGGCACCATCACGGTCCCGACGGAAGGAAATTCGGGTCATGACATGGGGACAACCGACATTTGTGTGAAGAGGTCGCAACCTTGATAACACGGAGAACTCAAAAACAGGAGAAGACCCTCTGCGCTGGAAGATCAACATGATCTTCAAGGAGAACGACATCAACGGGGTTACCTTCTTGGCATTAAAGAAGACGAATGTGTCAATAACCCATAGTACAAGACTCCGGGAAGTCGTTGAAGATGACATCACTTTCACGGAGGAGGAGAAGACGGGCTGGTTCTACCGCACAATGCTGCATTGGTAATTTCTTTAAATATACTAGATTTTAAAATCACATGTTCTGGTAGATAAAGGAAGTTCGGGCTATATCATACAATTGAGGGTATTGGGGAAGTCCAAACTTAGAGGAAGCATCATTCCGACCACAAAACTCCTAGCCGGATTCATCCTTGCCAGATTCAACCTCGCAAGTGTGACAATCCGAGGAAAGATCCTGCTGCCCACGAATGCCGAAGATGACTTTTCGAAGTTAAGGACAGTGATATGGGTTATAAAATTCTTCTGGGAAGACCATGTTTGCACGAGATTATAGCAGTATCTTCAACATATCATCAGTTGTTGAATTTCCTAACTCCCGAATGTCAAGCCCCCTTTTTCCATTCCTCGCGGAGGGAATCGGGTTTATTACATTTTGGTCGTGACAACTCTTTCCTTTTGGGAAAGGGGTTTACATTTTTGAAGAGTCGCCACCTAACGGTTTTAAGGTGTATTAAGGCACCTATAAGGTTCATCTATAATTATGTTTGATAACCAGAGATAATGTTATATTCTGGGCTGAGCCCGGGCCTAAATGGGCCAAATGGACGGGCCAAACGGGTCCTGGCTCAAGCGGGCTCTAGTGGTCCCGGGCTTCATGGGCTCAACGGGTGGAACCAGCCCATGACAGGCCTAAGCCCACATGGTCCTGGGCTAAATGGACCCGGCTCACGGGCCCATGCGGGTCTAACGGCTTTTTTTATTTCCGGGCTATTTTTTTCTAATTTTTTTTGTTTAAGGCAAAATCTTGTAAATCATATATGCATATACTAATATAAATTGCTTTCTTATACATGGCTATATAAATATATGTAGTATATATAATATAGAAACCTAATTATTAAAGTGCTTGAAGAAAAAGTAAAATAACAAAACAATAGTAAAACTAAATTATCATGCATAATAAATTAGTAACAAAGTAAAACATTAAGCATAAATACGTCTAATAATTTTAAAATAATACAAATTATCGAAAAATCTTAAATACGATTTT
>MU773067.1:68619-105891 GCA_026770625.1 Nicotiana glauca
TTGTACCCAGGTATTGAACTGTTAATAATGAAAGAAGAGATGTTAAAAAGAGATTTCAAAATCTACTTAGATATGTTATAAAGGAATACCATGAAAGTATACTGAAATCTAAAAATGTGGTTTTGTATACTATAGCATGAGATAGTGCTTTGTTTGGTTTTCTTTTCCTCAGCATTATTTACTTTTATTACCACTGAGTTGGAAGTACTCACTCGACTCCCTGCACCATGTGTGCAGATTCAGGTATTTGGAAGCTTAGCTGAGCTTTGTACTAATCCAGAGTTTCATTTGAGATCGTCGAGGTAGCTGCCTGGCGTCCACAGGACCCGACACTCCCCCTTATTACTCTACTATTTTTGTTCTTTCCGCGTACATTCAGACTTGTAGATTTATTTACAGTATTGTACTAATATTCTGATAGAGGCTCTTGACTCGTGACCCCAGGTCTTTGGGAAGTTATGTTGTTCTGTGAGATTTTTGGGATATTTTTATAACTATCAGCATATTTGGTTTGTATCACTATTAAGGATTTCTAAATAAATGGTTTATGAGCTCTAAGCTCGGGTTGAGAGCACATTTGGCCGGGCTTGCCTAGCCGTTGGGTTGGGCGCCATCATGACCGGGTTTGGGGTCGTGACAAGCTCGCTTGGAGGTACCTTTATCATGTTTGCATGTATCTAACGGCGGTGACATTTTCTGACATACTGGATGCAGTCGGTTTCCATAGTCATCCAAAGGTAACCATCTTGAAGTATCTTCTTTGCTAAGACAAAACCGTTCATATATGGACCGCAGGTCCCAGCATTACTTTCTTCTAGTAGCCTGGATGCTTCCTTTGCATCAAAATATCTTAATAATCCTAAATCGGGAGTCCTCCTATACAGATTCCTCCGCTGTGAAAGAAGTTGTTGGACAATCTCTGAAGTGTGCATTTTTAGTAGGATTTTCAAGCTCAGGGTATTCTCCTTTTGCCAAATATTCCTTGATATCATGAAACCAAGGTTGTTCGTCTACTTCCGCTTCAACATGGGCTTGCCGATTGTGGATTTTTACTGGAATAGGATCAATGAAATTTTCGTCGGGATGTTGTATCATAGATGATTGGGTAGCCAATGCATCAACGAACTCATTCTGGATTCTAGGGACATGTTGGAATTCCGTCTTTACGAACCTCTTTCTCAACTGCTGTACGTGATGCAGATACAGGAGTATCTTGGAGTTCTTGGTTTCCCATTCTTATCGTACCTGATGTATAAGTAATTCTGAATCTCCAATCACTAGCAGCTCTTGAACGTTCATGTCAATGGCCATTTTGAGCCCTAAGATGCAAGCTTCATTCTCGGCCATATTGTTGGTGCAGGGGAACCTGAGTTTGGCGGACACTGGATAATACTGACCGGTTTCTGATATCAAGACTGCTCCTATGCCACCTTCTTTGAAGTTTGCTACTCCATCGAAGAACATTCTCCAACTGTCATAGGGTTCTGCAATGTCTTCTCCTATGAACGATACCTTTTCGTTAGGAAAATACATTTTCTGGGGTTCGTATCTTCCATCCACGGGGTTTTCAGCAAGGTGGTCTGCCAGTGCCTTTCTCTTGATCGCTTTTTGAGTTACGTAAACAATGTGAATTCACTCAACAGTATTTGCCACTTAGCTAGCTTGCCAGTGGGCATGGGCTTCTGAAAGTTGTACTTCAAGGGATCCATTCTTGATATGAGATATGTAGATTGGAACAGAAGTAATGCCTCAGCTTCTAAGCTACCCAAGTCGAAGCACAACAGGTGCGTTCCAATAGAGAATACCGAGCCTCGTACGAGGTGAACTTCTTGCTAAGATAATAAATGGCTTTTTCCTTCCTCCCCGTTTCATCATGCCACCCCATAACGCAGCCGAAAGCTCCATCTAACTATGCAAGGTAGGGTAATAAGGGTCTACCTAGCTCGGGTGGGACTAAGACTGGTGGTGTTGACAGGTACTCCTTGATTTTGTCAAAGGCCTTTTGGCACTCATCAGTCCATTTGGTAGCGGCATCCTTCTTTAACATCTTAAAGATTGGCGCATGGATAATTGTAGACTGTGCTATGAATTGACTGATATAGTTAATCATTACCAAGAAACTCATCACATCCTTGTTGTTCTTTGGCGGTGGTAGTTCTTGAATGGCTTTGACCTTCGATGGATCCAATTCTATTCCTCGGCGGCTCACAATAAATCCAAGAAATTTCCCAGCAGGATCCCCAAATGCATACTTTGCGGGTTTAGTTTTAGGTTGTATCTCCGTAGTCTATCGAAAAACTTTCTCAGATCTTTTATGTGGTTAGTGGGCCGTCTTGGATTTGATAATAACATCATCCACATATACCTCTATCTTCTTATGTATCATATCATGAAAGATGGTAGTCATGACCCTCATGTAGGTGGCCCCCACATTCTTCAGGCCGAATGGCATCTTCTTGTAACAATACATTCCCCACGACGTAATGAAAGCCATTTTAGTAGCATGTTCCTCATCCATCCAGTTCTGATGAAAAACGGCGAAGCAATCTACGAATGGTTTTAGCTTATGCTTGGCGCAATTGTCAATCAGGATGTGTATATTTGGCAAAGGGAAGTTGTCTTTCGGACTGGCCCGGATGAGATCCCGGTAGTCGACGTACACTCTGACCTTCTCGTCTTTCTTTAGCACCGGTACAATGTTGGCTAACCATTTTGGGTACTCAACCACCCTGAGAACCTTGGCTTTGATTTGCTTGGCGACTTTTTCCTTCATTTTCAAACTCATATCGGGCTTGAGCTTTCTGATCTTTTGCTTTACCGATGGACACATTGGATCGGTTAGCAGTTTGTGGGCCACAATATACGTACTTAACCAGTCATGTCATCATACGACCAGGCGAATATGTCCTCATACTCCTTTAGAAATTCTGTGTATTTTTTCTTTTCTGATGGCGATAGGTGAATGTTGATCCGTGTTTCCTTGGCATTTTCTGCATCTCCCAGGTTGATAATTTTGGTCTTGTCCAGGTTGTACTTATGTATGTTCTCAAAGTTCTCAACTTCTTTGACAATCTCGTCAGGTATGTCATCTTCCTCTGAATCACTGTCCGTTTGTTGCGTTGTCCCATTATATGTCACAATCATTGGTTCATTAAAATAAGTAATAGTAATGTTGTATTGGTAAAGTAAGGAGAGAAAACAATAGTAATTAATTCATAAGAAAAATCAGAAATACTTTTGATAAATTAAATAACTGTTTTAAACAATAAAGATATTATTGCAGGAATTGAAATAATGCGAAAAGAAAATCATTTTAGTATATAAAACATGAATAATACTTGTTTTAGCCTTGCTACCCCGAGGCTCGTCAGGCTTTGGTTGTTCTAATGCTCCAATTCTTGAGACGTGCCCCTCTGCTCACAGCCCATATGGAAGGGCCTTCCTCCCCCTCCTCCTCGAGAATAATACAACAGTCCATATCATTGTCCTTTAGAAACAAGTTTTTCATTGATGCAAATGCTTCTTCTTCATTCGACCCATAAATAATGTCGGCCTGTTGGAAGGTCTGCTTCAGATGCGGTATTGGCTGCTCTAATGGGTAGTAAGGACTACACCATGGTGGCAACCAGTTATTGAATTCTTCCCAGGTGTATTCATATCCTAAACCGAAGGTAGTGCCATGTTTCTTGAGTTTTATGGGTTTAGAGATCACTTAAAGGTTCTTGCCGAGCCCTTTGCCAGGTTCGTACCCACTCCAACTTAGTATAATCTCGATTTTGCTATCCCACCATTTGTCTTTGTCGATAGAATTGACCCGCTCAATATGGTGGTAAGTTTCTCCATCCAGCTTTCTTCTTTTCCCGATCACTGGAATGGTCTGGCAACTGTATTTAGGGTTGCTACCGTCGGCGTGAATGATCACTTCCTAGTGATTCATTCGAATTTTATTGCATGATGTAGCGTTGATGCTACGACCCCAACAACATGAATCTATGGTCGTTCCAGCAGCAAGATGTAAGACGTTGGTACATCTATTACCTGGAAATCAACCTCGAACCAGGTTGGTCCCATTTGTAAGCATAGAATAATCTCACCAATGGTGGACTTCTAAGAACCATCGAAGTTTTTCACATTGATTGCTCAATCCTTTATCTCATGCAGCCCTTTACCCAACTTCTTGAGTGTTAACAACGGACAAATATTAAGAGTGGAACCTTCATCGATCAGGATTCTGGTGATGAAATAACCTTCGCATTGCACAGTGATGTGCAGTGCTTTGTTTTGACCTAGCCCTTCAGGTGGTAGCTCATCCTCATAAAAAGTGATCTTATGGCTTTCCAACACTTGTCCTACCATATTAGCATTTCCCCACCAGTGATGTTACTTGGTACGTACGCTTCACTCAGCACCTTTAACCGACCATTCTTGTGTGTCTTGGAATTTTGCAACAAAGAGAGGGTGGATATTTGTGTTGGCATCTTGTTTAACTGGTTGATGATCGAATATTCCTTGGCCTGTATTTTGCTACAAAGATTTCCTGGACCAGTCTCAATGAGGGGTGGCCGTTTGGAGGCCTGCTTGCTTGATTCAGCTAGATGTTCGGGGTATAAACTCTACCAATTCTTGTCATACCCTGTGCTGCGACAGTTTCTTCAATCCTGACCATGCCTTTCCTTTTTGCCTTGACTGTATAGTCCCATGGTACATCATTTGTATATAATGATGGCGTGGTAGACATCGCTACTGGGATCGGAGCAGCTATTCTCACTTTGAATGGAACATGTGCCTTAGGTCGCAAGATTGCAACATCAAATGGTGCGGGTGTATTCGCCGGAGATGCGAATTCAACCTCAATTGGTGCTGGTGTCTTTGTGGGTGGCGTTGCTTCAAACTCAAGAGGTATAGACATATTCACCTTAACGTCTTTTGACGGTTAGATATGTACTATGATCGGATTAAGACAAATTGTTGGTTTCTTTGGGTCATCACCTTTTACGATCAACCTGATGGATCCCTCAAGGTACTAGTCATCTTCTACTTCAATCATGTGGATACTTCCACCCTTATGGTCTGGCAGAGGGTTGTCGCAGATGTTAAGGGCAGGTTCCTTTGCCATAATGATCTTGCTGTCAATCAATGACAGTATTTTGTCTTTCAAGGAGAGGCATTCTTCGATGGTGTACCCTTTCATGCCTGAGTGGTATGCACATGACTTGTTTGGGTTAACCCACTAAGAAGGGTTCTTAGGGGTTGTACCAAGGGCGGGGGTGACATAACCAACAACTTTGAGCCTCTCATACAGCTGATCGATGGGTTCAGCGATGGCTGTATATTGTTTTGGAGGTATGCAATCAAAATTAGGTCGGGATCTAGGGACATTTTGGCGTGCAGGGGGTGATTGATAATGGGATGGTTGAGCATTGTAAGTTTGGTAGACATGAGCGGGTTGTGATTATATGGGTGAGGTAGGTTGGTATGTAGAAGGCGTAGATGACTGATAAGTTGGTGGTGGAGCTTGGTATGAGGGTGCTTTGTAATTTGGGGCTGGCTGGTATGTGAGTGGAGGTGTCAGGTAAGCTTGGTATTTGAGGGGAGACTTGGTCTTTTGTGCAACCATCATGGCCCCTACGTCCCTTTTCTTGGACACACCATTGGACTGTAAAGCCTTATTTGTAGCTTGCCAGGCCTCGAAGTTTGTAACCATACCGCTTTTAATACCTTCTTCAATTCTTTCACCCATTTTGATAATGTCGGATAACTTGTGGTTCTCAATCATCATCAGTCGTTCATAGTACTGCGGGTCCTGAGATCGGTCAAAGAACTTGTTCATTTGCTCTTCGTCTAAGGCGAGTCTAACCTTAGCAGCTTCGGACCTCCAACGAGTAGCATACTCATGAAATGTCTCCATAGGCTTGTTCTTCAAATTCTAGATATAGAACACGTCTGGTGCGTTCTTTGTATTAAACTTGAATATGTCCATAAAGTCAGATTCCATGCTTACCTAGCTTGACCACTTCTTGGGATCTTAGCTAATGTGCCAAGATAATGCGTCTCCCTTCAAACGCCTCATGAACAACGTCATGCGAATCCTTTCATCCTTCCATACTCCAACTAGCTTGTCGTAATATGTCCTCAGATGGACCCTTAGATCACCTGTACCATCAAATATTTTGAACTTAGGAGGTTTGTACCCCTCAGGCAGTTCGACATCAGACTATATGTAGATATCCTCATAGTTCAACCCCTCGATTCCTTTGCTTGCCTCAATGCCCTAAATTCGGCTGGTGAGTTTCTTAAGTTCCTCGGCCAAGTTCTTGATAAGCAGATCCTTTTCATCAGACTCAGGTGTGCATGACATAGGTTGGGTGGGGTGTGGAATAGTCTCCGCGTAGATAGTATTGTTGTGGTGGCCTAGTTTATGGGTGTGGAAATGGTCGTTCGCAAAGTTTGGAGGTTCTAGGATAAGTAATGGAGTGTTGTTTGGGGTGTGGCAGGTGTTACATTGGTTCTTTAGTGGAGCAGCGGGATGATTCTGTTGTTTTGGGATATTTGGAGGAGGTGTAGGGTTTTAAGTGTTGGGAAAGTTGATATCTGGGCACTGAGGGAAAATGACAGGTTTGCCAGATTCCAGACCTGATCGAGTTCTTCCTGGAATTTCAACAGTTTTTGTTCAAGTTGTGACACATTCTTATTAGGAACCCGAATACCATGGCCATCAGTGGCCTCAACTCGTTCAGTTGTGTTTTCCTTCCTGATGTTGTTCAAATCTTCCATTTTTCCTTTGTTCTTGCTTTTAACAATACTAAGAGGAGAAGTGGGTGGAGGGCCCCTGGATCTTGTGAAATTAGATAATGATGTCAGAGTATACGAACTAACCTTTGGGGAGGGGAAATAATAAAAAGAAAGAAAATAATAAAAACAAAAGGTAATCAAGTAAGTGAGGATTATAAAAAGTATTGCGATATTTAAACACAAGTGCGGAAATGTAAAGCGTGTCCTAATTTGGGGAACCTCTTTTGTGCCCGAGGTAGGCCTAACGACAAATTGATTTGGAGAACTTAGAATACTAAATGCCTCATTTTATTGATAAAAAATAGGCGAATCCAAAAACGACATTAGATAAGCAATAAATAAAAGTTACTAATGGCCATTGGCCTTATTACATTCATAAAGTAAAAAAGGTAAAATCCTATCTATTTGGTCCCAGAAGGACCTTCCCCAGACTTGACATCCCTGGCTCCATCGAACAGCTTCCCCAATTCGTGAAGTCCCAGCAACAGGTATACTCTGGCTAGATGTCCGCCTTCGCTTCCTTCAGCCTTTTGACAGTCTTCAACCCTTTTGAGAAATGTTCTCTCTAGTTCTACTATGCCTCGCTCCAAGTATCCTAGCCTTTTGTTGGCACTGATAGCTATATCTTTCCATTTCTCTATCAGCTTTTGGTTGGATTCTTGTATCTCGCGGTGTTCGCTCTCGCATTCAAGGATCATTTTGTGCAGCTGGTTGTATTTGACTTGCGCCTCGGCCTTTTCATCTATAATTCTGTGGCCTTGAATAAACCCTGGCTAGCCCATATCATCCCAATTGTCTTCCAACCAACCCGAATAGAAAAGAGTACAACCAGCATAATATCTGTCCGGCTCAATGGTGTCTTTCTCCATTACGATCTTGCAGTGCCATATGTTCTGGGCTTGGCACTTGTGGGGACTATCATCATTTTGGAAGTTAGCTCGAAGATGGCTCATCTTGTCAACCCTGGGTATGACTTGCTTCCTACCTGTTTGCCTCATCACTCGAAGAGGGACGTAAGGGTATGTTCCCTTTAGATCAATCAATATCAGGAAAGGTACATCTCTGGATAGGGCGATGAACTCCTTCTTCGGAAACCACTCGAAAATCCATTAAACCTGTTCTTCAGTCAGATTATCAAAGAGCTCAACCCATCATTTGGCATTCTCAGGCTGAGCGAACATGTCGGGAATGTAATTCATTTGCTTTGGGTGGTGGAAAGCGATGTGATCATCCCAGTTCCTTCACTGAATTTTTTGTCGGTATACGCCCTTTTGGAGATGCACATGAGCCAAAGTTGAAGTAGTGGATTGCAACCATCGAAGTGTTTTGCTCCTTGTTGGCACTTCTCTAAGGATTGGTATATGTCTGCAATGATCATGGGTACAATGCTGAATGTCTGTCCACCAATGCCCTCCATTAGGGTCTTGGTTACCATAGCCATCCTAGTATGTATTCTCCCTTTCTTCATTGGAAACACGATCAGACCCAAGAAGTAAAACATGAAGACGAAAACCCTGCTATGGATGTGACCTAAGGACGTGATGGCAAACTTGTCATGGTAGGTACGGTATGATTTGCTGTGACCGTATCATTCGTACAGGGAGTCAAAAGGGATGTATGATTCCTTCAGGCATACCAATTCTGCGTTCTTCTTCAAACCCATCATTTTAAGCAAACCTTTGCCTTTGCGATTCTTAGGCATTAGAAAACCCGGAGTTTCCCACACTAGACCAGCCAGTCCTCCTATCTCCTCTAGCAAATGCGCCATTTGTGAGCACGTAAATTTTGCCTCGCATGATTTACTCCTATAGAACTCTTAGATCTAGGGTTTTTCCTTTTATTATTTAATTTTTAGGAATTAATTGCATAATTTCCATATTTATTTGCATTTCTGTGTGCATTTGTTTTATTTTCTATAGTTCACAAAAATATAAAAATATGCATTGCATTTAGGATTTAATTTTACATCTTTTAGATTAATTAGTAATTAGGATTTTACGGAAAATAAAAAAATCACAAAAATTGATTTTTTTTGCATGGTTTGAATTTTAGATTTATTAGTTTTCTTTAAATTGGTATTTAATTAGTGGTGTTGGTTATTAATTAGAGCTTAATATTGTAACTATCCGGCCGGTCGTCTTGATCCCTAGCGCGTCGTTCAGTAGTCCGAGGCCATGAGCAGCTTCATTTCAGGCATTTTGAATTGCACGTGCGGTCGGAACTGAGTTTCGGGAAATCCGGAGTTGATTTAGGAAGAGAATTCCTATTTCAGGAGCCTAAAGTTGAAAGAATGAACTAGGAGTGGAATTTTGATTAAACAACCTCAAAATCGAGATCTGAAGGTTCCAACAGGTTCGTATGATGATTTCGGACTTGGGCGTATGCCCGGGTTGGGTTTTGGATAACCCGGGAGCGTTTGGCGCCTATTGTGGAAGTTAGAATTTTTGAAGAAATTTCTTAAGTTTGGCTTAGAGTGAATTTCAGCGTTATCGATGTCTGTTTGGGATTCCGAGATTGGGAGTAGCTCCGTATGGTGATTTTAGAGTTAGGAGCGCGATTGAAAGTGAATTCGGAGGTCCGTTGGTCATTTTGAAGCCATTTGGTTAAAGATAAAAATTTGAAGGTTTTTGAGAAGTTTGACCGAAAGTGGACTTTTTGATATCGGGGTCGGAATTCGATTCCGGAAGTTGGAGTAGGTCCGTAATGTCAAATATGACTTGTGTACAAAATTTGAGGTCAATCAGACATGATTTGATGGGTTTAAACACCGAAAGTAGAAGTTGGAAAGTTCAAGGTTCATAAAGCTTGGATTGGAGATCGATTGATGATTTTAGCGTTGTTTGATGTGATTTGAGGCCTCGAGCAGGACCGTAATGTGTTTTGGGGTTGGTTGGTATGATTGGTTGGGGTCCCGGGGGCCTCGGGTGGATTCCAGATGGTTAACGGATCGAAACTTGGAATTTAAGAAGAACTGAAGCACCTGGTATTTACGCTTCTGCGAAAATGGGACCGCAGAAGCGGCCCCGCAGAAGCGAGGAGGAAGCCGCAGAAGCGGTCGAGCGTGAGGGCAGCCAGGACCGCAGAAGCGGCCCTTGATCTGATGCGGAATCGTAGAAGCGGTTAGCTGACCGCAGAAGTGAAATCTGGGCTGGAGCCCTGGTCCGCAGAAGAGGAATTGTGTCCGCAAAAGCGGGACCGCGGAAGCGGAAAAAGTTCTGCAGGTGCGGAAATAGCTGGGGAAGAAGCCTTGTTTTAAATCAGATGTTTGGCCATTTCTCTCATTTTCTTCACTTCATTGGGCGATTTTTGGAGGGCTTCAATGAGGGATTTCATCATCAATGTTAAGGTAAGCTACTCCTACTGATTTCCAAGTTAAATGCAATATTATACCATGGAATAAGACATGAGAATTAGTATAAAAATTGGGGTTTTAGCGGAAAACCTAGAAAAAAAATTATATTCTTGGAATTTAGCCACGATTTTGGTTCTGGAATTTAGAGGAAATTATATATTTGAGTTCCTAAGGTCATGGGTAACCTTTATCTTCGAGAAATTTCGGATTTCGGGTACGTGGGCCCGAGGACATTTTTGTCAACTTTTTGATCGGGGTTAGGAATTGTTATAAATTGGATTGTAATGAGTAACTTAGCATATATTAATGGGTTTACATAATTATTGGCTAGTTTTGGAGCACTTTGCATCGATTCGAGTCTTCAGAAAGGTGTGGAATGCCGGTTATGGATCTTCAGAGCGAGGTGAGTCTCCTTTCTAAACTTGTAAGAGGGAATTGTCCCCATAGATGAAATAATTGATTATGTGCTCCTATTTGTGGGGGCTACATATGCACGAGGTGACAAGAGTCCATGCATAGCTACTATTATGCTATTGTCTAGGACCCAAAAGCATGTTATACTTTGAATAGTTGTAATCTTATGGATAGTTGAATTGCTTAAACCACATCAAAATAGTAAATAAATTTTTAATCGGATCTGAACCTTATTTTCTTAAAAATTGTTAAAGGAGAATTGTTTTTATTCGGATAATTATTCCCCGATAAAATTCTAATTGGCTATTTGAGCATGTATATTATGTGTACCTGCGTTGCATGGATGATTCACGAGCAGGGTGATTGTGTATCTTATGTGTACCTACGTCGCATGGATGATTCGCGAGCAGGGTGATTGTTTATTTTATGTTGACCGCGTCGCATGGATGATTTGCGAGCGTGGTAATAGATGCATCTATGGTTCAGGCCGTTCGAACCTCGGCAGTGCACATTTTACATTCTTGTTGGTTCGGGCCGTCGCCTCGGTGTGATTTGTGCATGTTATTTTTCGTTTGGGAATTTTAAATGTGAAAATTTCCCTTCGTGACTTGATATAAATTGATAAGATAATAAAGAATAAACCTTGGAAGCCCTTGAGTAATTGTTAAAGGTGTTTACCTGTTTTCTGGTTTCGCGAATTATAACTACTATATAAATCCGTGTCTTTCCTCACATTTCTAGGATATTGATAATCGACCTCCAGTAAGTGTCGAAGTTGACCATCTCGTCTCTACTTCTTCGAGATTAGGCGGGATACTCATTGAGTACACGTTTTTACGTACTCATACTACACTTCTGTGCATTTTTGTTGCACATGTATATATATTCCTAGCAGCTACTGGGCATAGCAGCGCGTATGATTCTGGAACTAGGTGAGCTGCATTATTCGAGGCGACCCACAGCTAGTGTTGTTCCTTTCAACAATTTTGTATTTTATTCCCTGTCTACTGTATTTCGGATAGATGTGGTATTTTATTTACCTTATCAGTAGATGCTCATGCACTTGTGACACCGGGTTCTGGGATGGTTTTAGAAAAATTTGTACTAATCATTATTATTTAATTTGAATTGAAGTAGAGATTTTTTTAACTACGTGAAATGGAAGGAAAAATCCTAGATTTTCAAAGGTATTAAAAGAGAATTTAATTGATAATTTAGTTGGCTTGCCTGACAGAGGTGTCCGGCGCCACCATGACCCTTAGTGGATTTTGGGTCGTGACAACATGGTATCAGAGCACTAGGTTCCCGTCGATCTCACGAGTCATGAGCAAGTCTAGTAGAGTCTCGTGGATCGGTACAGAGATGTCTATAGTTATCCTCGGGAGTCTACAGGGTTGTTAAGAGTACTTCACTTCTTGATTTCCTTATCGTACACTTCAATTCCTTTGAGGCTTATGGCTTTGATTGGACTACAAATATGGTGCAGGATGATTTTTCCCGGTATAGTGGATTGGACTATGGTAGTCCCATTATGGAGGGATATTCTATTATTTCAGCTCAGTAACAGAACTTCTAAGAGCCTTGGGGCTAGGCACATGTTTCTATGATGCTTTTGAACAATTATTACGCGGTGTTGTTGTGATGGTGGGACGTTTGCCCACATGTTGGGGCAGTAAATAAATTGAAGGGAGGTTTACTCAGCGTGTAATCAAGGTATTCAGTATTTTATTCCCGGCACGGGAAAGGCAGTCGGACTACGAATGTTCAGATGTGGACTGGTGGAAGTAATGAGACCTGGTAATTGCAAGTGGGGTGGAGTTGTCCTCTACATTGGGGTGTTGTTGTCCTAATTGGACGTACTAAGTTTGTCGATGTTATAATCTACTACAATTCGCCTTTATGGCAAGATATTGTGGAAAAAGTATTGGAGATACAACTGTCAGTTGTCGCATGGTGCGGTGGTTTAGGATCGAATCAGAATTTCTAATGTCGATGGCCCGAGAAAGATGACCTTTGGAAAGGTTTAAATTTAGCAGCAATGGTGGGTTCAAGTGCCACAAAGATAGATAATATTTAAGGCAACAATTGATCAGCAAAGTATGAGGAAAGACATGTGGGAGGTGTCAGGCGGTGTTTAAAATTTCTAGAAGGCCAAGTATGAGAAGCAGGGTCAAGTGACCGATTAAGGAGAGGAGTTCCGCCAAAATGGTAGAGTGGCGGGTGTTGCATATGGGCTTGGTAGTGGAAAGACTACGCGCCTTTAAGTATGGGCTATTATGCGGCAAAATATTGATATGGCAGAAAGGAGCTGCTGGAAATGGAGGAGGGTGCATCATAACCCTGAATTGGAAGGTGTTGCCGCACATTTAATTGATGTCTGCAAGGGGTGAATGGACTTGTGCAGCTGGAAGGTGAGCTCGGACTCAGGTTGGGCTATTGGTGTCATAATGAATATACCCCGTGCAGCGGAGTGGGAAGATGTCAAAAGGTGATTCCCCTAGATGGGTTATTCCCTGTGAGAAGGTTAGCGGTCGCATGGTTGGTGAAGCTTCTGCAAGGAAATCTATCGGTGGTGCAGCGAAGAGATCGATCGTGCGAATGTGGTTGACGATTCAGAGTTCAAAAGATGGGAATTTACAGAAAGATTCCGAGAATTTGCGGTGGATGATTGCATAAGATTATGTCATCAAGAGATAAAGGATTATGGTGAGTTTTAGAGTTGTGTAATAGTGGCTTCAAGCTAAGTGGGAGAGTCCCACTGCCTAAGATTGGGTTGCATGGTTAACTGCTTGCGAGGTTTCCATTTATCTACATATCGATGGGTTATTTCAGCTACAGGAAAGGAACATAAGTGGTAATTTGAGCAAATAAATTATTAACGGTGTGTTATTGTTGGCCTTATTAGCCCATGTTCAGACTTGGGGAGTGGTTCTGTCGGGTCCTCTGTTGAGAATCATGGAGTTGATTATATTTGGGCCAAGTCAGAGCGGGCGGCTCTCAGTGATGGTCCTAGCGGATTCAAAGAGGTAAATTGTGGTGCCTAATGGTTTCAAGCCTATTGGTACGGTCAGGAACCAAGCTTGGTAGTGGCCTATGAGAAGAGGTGCAGAATGTTCTATGATGTTTGTCTTGCGACGTAGAAATAGGGAGGTACAAAATAGTTCGTGGGATTTGAGGCAGCAGGGTCTCGTGGTTCAAGGTCACTTGGGATAAGTGCGGATGGAGTATGTTATGCGTTGAATGGAGTTGGTATTATTTCTAAGGCAATCAAGGATAAATTGGAAGAAAATAGATTTGTTAGCCGTAGTTGAAATGGCATATTAGGGCCAGCGATCAATTCATTTCGAGTGATCAAGTTATGTGTCCGATTTGTGGCGGTACGTGTGAGGCTTGTCGGCTGCCGTAATTGAGGTTATTCAGAAGCATTCTTCTGTTATGGCTTGTAAAGTGGAAGTGGATTTCGGAAGAGTTGTGGTGGCTTGGACCACTACTTACAGATTTGCATGTTCTACGGATATGGGAATTTACCTGGGTATTGCTATAATTCCCCTAAAGTGATATAACACTACAAAAAAAAAAACTAGAATTAGCTACGAATGTCGTCTCTAATCAGTCGCTAAATTGCTCGTTGCTAGCAGAATCTTTTGATAATCCGTCGCTAAATGAGATTAGTGACGGATTTTTCTTTTTAGCTACAAATTTTGTCCGTCGCTAAACCCTGGTTTTTTTAGTAGTGTAAATGAAATGTTCTTATATGATGAAGTGTTGAAATAATAATGGTTTCGGAGTTATGATTAAAAAATCGTGTTCTATCGTATATTGGCACGTTGGATGCAGTGAGTAGCATGAAAATTCGAAGTGAGGATCAAGGTTGCAGTTTGGTGCTGATAAGGATGTCACGGGCTCGGATGAGCAAGGAAAGGGTTGAGTGATTAAAGTAAATTGGTGTTGTCTTCAACGTCACCTGAGATCGATGTTTTGTGAAAAAGGCTTTGCATCCTGGTTAAGGATTCTTGATCGCTTTTCAGCCTTAGTACGGTCGATGGTTTGGATGACCGGACCCGTTATTTATTTCGAAAGATTGTGGGAGTGTGTCCCACGGGAAGATTGTATAAGTGTGACATGTAGTCTCTTGATTAACTAAAGATTTAAACCAAGTATGAGGATTGTGGTAATATCATTAATTTGAGAATTTAGGCCTGGAGGGCACTTTGGTTATCGGTTTATGAACTGAGTAGGTTGTTCCGGTGATGATGGTTGTTCTTATGTGTTATGAGGGAAAGGGAGTTACCATGGACCGTTGAATGATTATTAACCAAGTTGGTGCAAACAGAAATCGGCTTGAGATCAATGGATCGATTTATATGTGAACCGGGCTTTATATCAGGCCAGTTGTGTTCATTTCAGTAACGCGCTCCTTAGGGAGTAGTCACGGTGTTATCTCATTGTCAGGTATTTCATGTAGGTATACATTGCGCTGTGTGAGTTGTGAGACGGCCTGGGAAATTGTGTATATGTTGAGGATCCGTGCGGGAATGTCGTATTATGACCAAAATAGATCTTGAGATTCAGATTATATATCGCACCTCAGTTGTGCTTGAGTTTCGTAGCTTATGACGCTGTATATTCCCTCAGGGATGGTATTATGCACTTAGCGTGCTTGTGACCAAATTCGATATCTTGTTGTAATGGGCAGCTTGGCCCGATGTATATCTCCTTATGTGAGTTCTATGTGTGGATCGGTTGGCACGCTGCCATGGGTATGTTATTTGGATCGGGTGGCACGCCCCCATGGGTATGTTATTTGGATCGGGTTGCACGCCGAAACAGTGTGATGTTCAGTACAGTTCCCCTATTTGCCTTTATGTGTTCTGATTCCAATTTTTCGAGGAGAGCTCGTTCTAGCTGTGAGCCCGCGTCGCATGTATGATTCGCGAGCGGGGTGTCCGTTTAACATGTACCCACGTCGCATATATGATTCGCGAGCGGGGTAATTATATCTCCTTTTCAGAGTTCGTTTCCTTCTGTATCACGTTCTAATTAGCAGCCTATTGGCACATGGTAGCATCATATGAGACCTTTGATTGTGTCCGAGGTGGCTTATTGCCTTAGCGGTTAGTACTGGGTGAGACGAGTTTATTGGATTTAGGACCAATGCAATTGGATTATGTGAAGTGAATTAAGGATCTAAGACCATTAGATGGTTAAGAAAGAGGCAATGACTCATGTCAGGGGTATAGATCCAATGATTTGTTGATTCAACAGTTGGTAATGAATTTTGGCACCTCTCTTCTGTCGTGTCGGTGTTGTAAAGGTTAGAGCAAGACCCATGTAGGTCATGAGATGCAATGGGAGCATCGGATCCGTGGAATTTCGATTAATTCGATCAGAAAGGTTATTGTGGTCCTATGAGTAAAGTGATGCAAAGTGTGAATTCAGCAAAGTTATGCAGTCACGTCTCGGTACAACGTGTAGCTATTGATATAATGAGCGCATGTTGGAAACAGGCCTAGAATTGAGTTCCGGATGTTGGAATTGGACTTGAGGCGTATCCGCTTGAATAAAAGAGAATATCTTCAGAATTGATCGAGCTAATGTGCTCAACTAAATTGTGGTAGCACGGCAAGGTGCATGAGGTGCTAAATAGTGATTTCAGAATACTCCAGTGTAGTTCTCAGCACGTTCGAAGACGAACGTATGTTTAAGTGGGAGAGAATGTAACGACCCGACCGGTCATTTTGAGCCCTAGCACGTCGTTCAGCGGTCCGAGGCCATGAGCAGCTTCATTTCAGGCATTTTGACTTGCACACGCGGTAGGAACTGAGTTTCGAGAAATCCGCAATTGATTTGGGAAGAGAATTCCTATTTCAGGAGCCTAAAGTTGAAAGAATGAACTAGGAGCGGAATTTTGAGTAAACGACCTCGGAATCGAGATCCGAAGGTTCCAGCAGGTTCATATAATGATTTCAAACTTGGGCGTATGCCTGGGTTAGGTTTTGGATAACCCGGGAGTATTTTGGCACCTATTGTGGAAGTTAGCATTTTGGAAGAAATTTCTTAGGTTTGTCTTGGAGTCCATTTCAGCGTTATCGATTTTCGTTTGGGATTCCGAGACTGGGAGTAGCTCCGTATGGTGATTCTGGAGTAGGGAGCGCGATCAGAAGTGAATTGGGAGGTCCATGGGTCATTTTGAAGCCATTTGGCTAAAGATAGAAATTTGAAGGTTTTTGAGAAGTTTGACGAAATTCGATTTCGCAAGTTGGAGTAGGTCCGTAATGTCAAATATAGCTTGTGTACAAAATTTGAGGTTAATCGGACATGATTTGATGGGTTTAAACACCGGAAGTAGAAGTTGGAAAGTTCAAGGTTCATAAAGCTTGGATTGGAGGTCGATTGATGATTTTAGCATTGTTTGATGTTATTTGAGGCCTCGAGCAGGACCGTAATGTGTTTTGGGATTGGTTGGTATGATTGGTTGGGGCCCCGGGGGACTCGGGTGGATTCCGGGTGGTTAACGGATCAAAACTTGGAATTTAAGAAGAGCTGAAGCAGCTGGTATCTGGTATTTCCGCTTCTGCGGAAATGGGACCACAGAAGCGGCCCCGTAGAAGCGAGGAGGAAGCCGCAGAAGCGGTCGAGCGTGAGGGAAGCCAGGACCGCAGAAGCAGCCCTTGATCCACTTCTGCAGTTCCGCAGAAGCGGTGGGCTGACCGCAGAAGCAAAATCTGGGCTGGAGCCCTGGTCTGTAAAAGCGCAGTTGTGTCCACAAAAGCGGGACCGCGGAAACGGAAAAAGTTCCGCATGTGCGGAAATAGCTGGGGCAGAAGCCTTGTTTTAAATCGGATGTTTGGCCATTTCTCTCATTTTCTTCACTTCATTAGGCGATTTTTGGAGGGCTTCAATGAGGGATTTCATCATCAATGTTAAGGTAAGGTACTCCTACTTATTTCCAAGTTAAATGCAAGATTATACCATGGAATTAGACATGAGAATTAGTATAAAAATTGGGGTTTTGGTGGAAAACCTAGAAAAAAATTATATTCTTGGAATTTAGCCACGATTTTGGGTATGGAATTTAGAGGAAATTATATATTTGAGTTCCTAAGGTCATGGGTAACCTTTATCTTCAAGAAATTTCGGATTCCGGGCACGTGGGCCCGAGAACATTTTTGTCAACTTTTTGATCGGGGTTAGGAATTGTTATAAATTAGATTGTAATGAATACCTTAGCATATATTAATGGGTTTACATAATTATTGGCTAGTTTTGGAGCATTGTGCATCGATTCGAGTCTTCGGAAAGGCGTGGAATGCCAGTTATGGATCTTCGGAGCGAGGTGAGTCTCCTTTCTAACCTTGTAAGAGGGAATTGTCCCCATAGGTGAAATAATTGATTTTGTGCTCCTATTTGTGGGGGATACATACGCACGAGGTGACAAGAGTCCGTGCGTAGCTACTATTATGCTATTGTCCGGGTTTTTTAGGACCCAAAAGTATGTTATAGTTTGAATAGTTGTAATCTTATGGATAGTTGAATTGCTTAAACCACATCAAAATAGTAAATAAATTTTTAATCGGATCTGAACCTTATTTTCTTAAAAATTGTTAAAGGAGAATTATTTTTATTTGGATAATTATTCCCCGATAAAATTCTAACTGGGTATTTGAGAATGTATATTATGTGTACCTGCGTCTCATGGATGATTCGCGAGCAGGGTGATTGTTTATTTTATGTTCACCGCGTCGCACGGATGATTCGCAAGCGGGGTAACAGATGCATCTATGGTTCGAGCCGTTCGACCCTCGGCAGTGCACAATTTACATTCCTGTTGGATCGGGTCGTCGCCTCGATGTGATTTGCGCATGTTATTTTTCATTTGGGAATTTTGAATGTGAAATTTGCCTTCGTGGCTAGATATAATTTTATAAGATAATAAAGAATAAACCTTGGAAGCCCTTGAGTAATTGTTAAAGGTGTTTACCTATTTTCTGGCTTCGCGAATTAGAACTACTATATAAATTCATGATCTTTCCTCACTTTTCTAGGATATTGATAATCGACCTCTAGTAAATGTCGAAGTTGACCATCTCGTCTCTACTTCTTCGAGATTAGGCAGGATACTCATTGAGTACACATTGTTTACGTACTCATACTACACTTCTGTGCATTTTTGTTGCACAGGTATATATATTCCTAGCAGCCTACTGGGCGTAGCAGCGTGGATGATTCTGAGACTAGGTGAGCTACATTATTCGAGGCGACCCGCAGCTAGTGTAGTTCCTTTCAGTATTTTGTATTTTATTCCCTGTCCACTGTATTTCGGATAGATGTGGTATTTTATTTACCTTATCAGTAGTTGCTCATGCACTTGTGACACCGAGTTCTGTATGGTTTTTGAAAGATTTGTACTAATCATTATTATTTAATTTGAATTGAAGTAGAGATAGTTTTAATTACGTGAAATGGAAGGAAAAATCCTGGATTTTCAAAGGTATTAAAAGAGAATTTAATTGATAATTTAGTTGGCTTGCCTGACAGAGGTGTACGGCGCTACCATGACCCTTAGTGGATTTTGGGTCGTGACAAATATAATTTGGTAGGGTAATTTAGAGTTAATTTTGATTTTTTTTAGTTTTAATTTGAAAAGAAAAAAAGATAAAAGAACAAGGAAATAAATGGAAGGAATTAAAAATAAACCAGATTCTGGGCCAAATTATTTATAATACCCAGGCCCAATATGAAATACCCGCCCGTTTCCAGCCCAAACCCGCACCCCAACCCGGTCCAGCCCCTTCTATAAATTAAACGACATCGTATTGTTGGATTCAATCCCATCCGTCGAGTTTTGATGATCAAACAGCTGGGAGGCTTGGAATATTTAGTATATAAATGTCCAAACGGACCCCGCCCCCTCAGAACCCCTACCCCCATCTCACTCTCACCTTTCAAGACCAGACCTAACCTCTCCGTCTACCGCCGCGAACCGTCGGCCGAAAATCGCCTCCGCCGGCGGTGATCGTCCAATGACCTCCATTTTTACACCATAGGCTCGCCTTGACCTCCTCAGCTTGAATCTGCCATTAGTTTTCCTCAAAACTCTTCCAAACCTCTCGAATCTTTGAAAGCCTAGCCGCCGCCATGATTCTCCACCACCGTCCGGTGGCGGCGTCACTTCAAACACCACTCAAAATCCAGTCAGACAACCCCCCCACCTCATATCCCGCTTTAGTTCATCCAAACACCCCTGTACTTCGCCCTTCCATTTAAAGGTTAGATCCAGTTCCTCTTTGAGCTTCAAAGTTAATTTCAGGTTAAAATGAGTGCTAGACATTTATTCTCACAAGAATAAAATGACTAACACTTATTTTTGCCTCAAATCAGAGAACAATGGAAGTCCCTTCAAGTCATCGTCCCATGTTGATTATATTAGGTATTTTCTCTGTTTCTTGTTAGTTTTTTTCACTCTCTTTCTGTTCATACTCATCTCCTTCTGTCTTCCTCCCTTGATATGTCTCATCTATTCTCATAATGCATTTCGATTGCATTTGGTTTGTTTCTTCTCATTTCTATTTCTTTTGTTAAATTCTAGTTAGTATATGCTGCAGGTTTAGAATTTGGGTCATATTAATAATCATCAGTATTTTAATGTGTTCGACTCTTTTCTTCTTTTGTATCTTGATTTTATTTTTGCCTGTTTCTATGTGCTTTGGTCCATTAATTTTCTTTTGATGCTAAAAATGACTGAAATGATTTGGGTTCACCTTTTTTGTGGCCTGTGATGTTTCTTATCATATTTTAGGGCCTCGAAGGTCCAGGCAACCCAAAGGCTGTTGGTACTTGTTGATGCAATAGCCCAAAGACCATGGGTCAATTTGAATCAATGGGTAGGATAAGGTAAAAAACAGGGGTATTGGGGTTATTTTGGGTAGATTAGCTTGAGAAATCTTTAGTAACAGAAGGTAGAAGCTTCTATTAAGGGCTTTTAACTAAATTTAAGGACTGTGGTAGGATAGCTTGGGGACAAGTCAAAAAATGAGTTGCTAAAATGCAAAATATAAGGTGCAGGGCTGCACTAATGGCTGGCTATAAAGGCATGCCTTCCTTGCTTTAGAGGGGAGAATTTTGAGAGCCTAAGATTTAGCTCCTAGGGATTTTGGCAGAGATTTTAGAGAGATTTTGAAAAGCTAACATCCAAAACTTCATACGGCTAAAAGATCCAAATAATTACTGTTCCGTCAAATTATTTTTTATAACTCTTGAAGGTTTAATTGCTAAAGTATGTCCTAATTCACTTGAGTTTGAGGGTAGTTTGATTTGGTTTGACAGCTGAATCTGGGTTAGAATAAGTCAAATTTGAAGCATTGTAAAGGTTGGTCGGGGCTTCCTATTTCAAAAACATTGTTTCATTGATTGGTTCAAATTGATTTCTGCTGAATTACAACTCAATCTGGGTTGTGCTGTTAGTGGGGTAATTTCTGTTGTTACTCTGCTGATCCCTCACTGTTTCCTTCTTTGTTTCAACCTTCAGGTACACAGCTTTGTCTTTAAGCATGTAAGCCATGGTTTATGAAGTGTTTTTGAAGGAAATGAAGATTGTGTTATCAAATTCTCTCTATTCCTAGATCCTTTCTTAGTGTGTTTTGAGTCTTATATTGATATTGCAATAGGATTATTATGTAGTGTATGTTGATTTATGCTTGTTTAAATTCCTAGGTTATATTGTTATTAGAAATGGCCATCACTTTTAATATCTATAAAAGTTGTTTTAAAGCTTAGATTGTTAGAATGTTCTATTAGTCACAATACTACTATAATCAAGTTCGATGCATGCGTTGAGAAGATAAAGTCGTCCAGCTTTGTCTTCTTTTGTTGGTCGTTTGAAATGGCTAAGGGTGAAAAGATGCTTGCAGAGTACCAATGGTTATGGTTTGATTTAGATGGTTGAAAAATTAAGTGTGTGTATTTATAATTTAGAACGGGACCCTGAATAAGATCTAGAATTACAGCCTATTCTATTTGAGTAAGGGTCAACTATCTGTGCTTATTTAACTGGTTTCAAAATAGTTCCTCAAAGTTAGTAGATTAGTAACACTTACGATAATGTATTGGGCTCCCTTGGGACCGGATTGAAAGGGAAGTGGACATTTTTCTATCTATGCAACGACGTAATTCAGACCTGGCATAAAAGGCTTTCTTAAAATGGGTTAGGGTTATTGCACTAGTTAACAAATAATTATGGCCTTTGTATTAATTTCTTGTGACTTAGATATAAAACAACCAAAACGCGTAGTTGCTTTAGGCGCGCTTAACCCATTATTGTGGATGTGTATACGTTCACGTAACGTGGTCATGATTTCTAAAAATCAATTCGGAGTATGCGTTCACGCAACTTCAATCAACTTTTCTTAAATAACGAATAGGATTGTTAGGTTATTAATTAATTTTAGCTCGAGGTGTGCCATTCGCAATTTAATCATGTGTGGCCCTCATATTAGCTTTGTAACCTAAATATTAAAAATGACCAATATTCGTAGAATATCCTTTAGAGTCGTTTAAAATACTATCATGATTGTGTATATAATCGCGTAACATAATTACAATTCTAAAAACAAAATCGGAGTATGTGTTCGCACAACTTCGGCCCAAACTTTCTTAATAATAATAAAGCGTTAATCATTGTGGACATATTCGTGTGACATAATTTTTGACGCATCAAACAAATGTGTACACGTACGCGTGACCTGTTTCAAGATAATTTTTCTTAATTAAAATCGGTAAGAGGTAAATGCACACGGGTTCTAAAATCAGTAACTAGACAATTTTAATAAGCCAAGTATAATCAAAGCGATCGTGCTAGAACCACGGAACTCGAAAGTGCCTAACACCTTCTCCCAGGTTAACACAATTCCTTAACCGGATTTCTGGTTCGTAGACTGTATAGCAGAGTCAAACCCTTTCCTCGATTCAGGATTCAAACCGGTGACTTGGGACACCATAAATCTCCCAAGTGGAGACTCTGATTTTTAATAATTAACCCTGTTTCGATTGTCATTAAATTGGAAAAAACTCTCTTTATTATACCCTCCCGGAGGTGTAGTAAGAAAAAGGAGGTGTGACAGCTCTGGTGACTCTGCTGGGGACTAGAACCCAGGACTTTTGTTCAGGGTTCAAGAATTCGAGCTTGTTTAATGATTTTTTCTTGGCTTATTTATTGTCGATATTATTGTATTTTTGTGAACATTTGTGCTAAAGTGCTATTTGTTTATCGCTTTAATATTGTTAAATTGTATATAATTGTCTTCTTACGTTACCCCTTCTGAGTCTTCTGAAAATGGTGCATACGTTCGCGTAGCCCACTTTTTCTATAGAAATTATACCAAATAGAGCAAGGCTAGGCAAGCGATAAGGCTAGGCAGATTATAGTGCTCCCAATACGTCGCCCCCTCCTCGGCCCCAGTTGTCCGCTCGGGTACCCCAAGTCTAGACCAAAACCCCAGGATTTAAACTTAGAAAAATACAACTTTATGTCGGATCCCTAATAGGAGCGCTTGTTTGCATCATGTGCATTTGACTTAGGGGACTCAAAATAAAAGACCATCCTGATGCATCTTATGAACTACATGTTGCATTCATTCAAGGGCAAAAGGGCCATTTGGCGGACCAAAGATAGCTGAGGGCAAATGAAAAAATGAAAAGAAAAAAATGAAAAAGAGAGTGTGAAGTGTGAAAATGGAGCAAGTAGGGCCCAATTCTGTCTCTGTCACATTTTGTTAAGAAAAAACACACGAAAAATTCAAAAAAAGAGATTTTGCACTTTTTCATCATTTTTCAAAAAAAATCACAAATCAAGAAAAAAAAAAGGAAAAGAAAAATCCATAAAGATTTTGCATGGAAAAGACAAAAAAAAAATTTCTCTAAGTTAGTTTTTTTTAATTTTCGCTCGTATCCAATCTGCCCGAACTACGCGAACCTGATTCTCGTCTCCCGGGGCGGGATACGTAGGCAACCCACATAGGGTCTGGTCTCCCTAGCAAATCTAGGTTCTTGGCTTTGCGGGGTCTTGGCCAAATTTTGCACTTCTAACCACCTTTTGGCTAAATATGTCATTTTTAATCGCAACCATGTCTTGCATGTGTCTAGTATGAAATGTTATTGTCTCACATAGTGTTGGTTTAAGTTTTCTCATATAGGTGTGGATCTACTTACCGAAGTTTGAGCATGACAGATACCCCAGAACCACTGCATTCAGGAGTTGCTTAAGGAGATTTCTTTTATTTTTATGTTTTGAGTCTGTTCTTCATTTTATGTCGTCTTTTACTTTCTATGTTTTGTACAGTGATGTCACGTTTTTGTTATTGTACTTTTTATTTTATATTTGACAAGGTGTGGTGTAATTCAAAAATCCAAAAACGAATATATTCTGTGTTTTTATATTTCCGTTAGAGTTTTCTTTAGAAAAACTACCCCTAGAAATCAAGGAAAAAAAAGAGAAGAAAGTTTGATGTGGTTTTATTTTAGGAAATTAGTGTCTAGAAATTTTTTTAAATTCCTTTAATATATTAGGACTAGAAATTTAAAAAAAAAAGAGAATTTTCTTTTAGTACTTCTTTAAAAGTTTTCTTTAAGGTATTAATCTCAAAAATCCAAAAAAAAAAAAAGATTTTCTTTTGAGGTGTTCCTTTGGGAAATTAGTGAAAAATGGAAAAATAATTTTTTTTTCATTAGAACTCTAGGATATTGTACATGGAAAATAAAAATACTTTATCTTTTGATTATCATTGGAATTTCTTCTTTAGGCAATCAAAATTGAAATCCAAAAAAAAGCATTTTGTTTTATCTTTTTCATTGCTTGTTTCGAAATATTGCGTCAATATATCAAATGAAAATTAAAAATACGTTTCTGTGGTTTATTGTTTCGATTTCCTTCTTAAAAAAAAGAATCAAAAAAAAAATTCTCTTCTAGGATTTTTCCTTAATAGAGTATTTATTTCAAAAAAAAAAAGGAAAAAAAACATGCCCGAGTCTAGAATAGGTCATACAACACTAGAAAATTCAAAAAAAAGAGTTACTTCTTTTATTTCTCTTTTCTCATCGGAGTAGTCCTTAAAGAAAAAAAAGAGAATGTCAGTTTATTCTTGATCTTCCAGAACTACGTAAAGATCTGATTCATCAGGTCAAAGCATTTTTTTATTATTAAAATAAAAGGGAAGGAAAAATGAAAAAGAAAGAAAAAAAGAAAAGGGAAAAAAGAGAGGTAGAACCATGGGATGTGAGAAATGAGAGGAAAAAAAAGAGTGATAATTAGAAGGGAAAGGGGAAAGAAAAATGAGCAAGCAAGTGCTAGAAAAGCAAAGAAAAGAGAGGGTGAAATGGACAAAATTGGGATAATGCCAACTGACCTTTGTACCCTCGAAGTCATTTTAGAACCGATAGCCGTGGCTAGGTGCATTGCACATAAAGTGAGATTATCTTATGTTAAATGCCCTAACGCTAACGTGATGGCTTTATTTTATTATATTAAGTCCAGGCAGGTGGTTAGTTTGTGGCATTTGAGCAAGTCATCCATGCACGCTAGGTCAAACAGCAAAACAACCATGACTAGTAAGGGATCAGATATAGGTGTTGTCGAATCAGAATTTGAGTTGAAATAAGAGGCCCAAAGGTTGAAACGTCAGATAGCGGAGATGTACCAGGCTTGGATTACTGGGCACCCTCTACCCTCATTCCCCACCAACTACATCGAAAGTCTTGCTTCTGTCTCACTACCATCGCAATCCCAGATTCCCAATGCCATGGGACTCTCCTCCCAACGTGCCCCAAGATTTACCCCTTGCCACAACTACCCTGGCATCTTGTCCAATCCTTTTCATGCTCCACCCGCCAATACAACCATGTCATTAACTACTCCCATTTTTGCAGCTCCTCCCCATGCCAACACCCTTCTATCTTCTAGTAAAACCCTGCTCAAAGTTCCTGATGCCCAATACTATGATACAAAACCAACATTCAAGACCTCAGATCCATACTGGTACACTCCTCATTTCAGGCCCCCCATTGAAATTGACAAACCCGCTAAGGTTGTGGAGCGAGATGAAGTATCTAGAAAACATGTGATGTTTGCAGAAGGGTCTTTGAATGGTGTTGGGGAAAGTCGGAAAAAGCCAAAGTTGGTGGTATTAGGGATGCCAAGAAAGCCTATTGTAGTTGTGAAAGGGTCTCCCGTTATCCCTGTTGTTATCAATGACTCAGTTTCCAGCAACTGAGACAAAGGATGTCCCGGGAAACTGCAAATGAGCAATAATGACACACAAAGGAAAAGAAGTGGAGGAAGAATGTGTTGAGATCAGAGGATCGAATCATTTCAGAGGATGTCTTGCCTCCAAAGAACTAAGGAAGGCCAAGCTCTTAAAGGGTAGCCAAATGCCAGTAAGGGAATTAGTGACCGATGAGGAGGTAGAAGAGTTCTTGAGAAAGATGAAAGTGCAAGACTATTCCATTGTTGAACAATTAAGGAAAATTCCAACTAATATTTCTCTGTTATCTTTGTTGACACAATTAGATGAACATCGCGGGGCCATAATGAAGATTATGAAAGAGGCACATGTTCCTGATAACATCACAGTAAATCAATTAGAGAAGATTGCTAGCAGGATCCTCGAAGCAAATAGGACCACTTTTGCGAAAGATGAGCTTCCTATAGAGGGTACGGAACACAATTGGGCTCTTTGTATCACGGTGAAGTGCAAAAATTATTTTGTCACTAGGGTGTTGGTTGATAATGGATTCAGTGCAAATATTTTCCCTCTTTCCACTTTGCAAAAGTTGAAGATCGACACCGAAAAAATCCATATGAGCAGTGTAGGTGTTCGAGGTCTTGATGGGAAGGGAAATGATTCTGCTGGAGATATAATGCTTGAATTGGTGATAGGGCCAGTTGGTTTAATATGGACTTTCAAGTGCTAGACGTGGTTGCCCCGTATAATTTATTATTGGATAGGCCTTGGATACATGCGGCTAAGGCAGTGTCATCATCGCTACATCAAATGGTAAAATTTGAGTGGGACAAACAAGAGATAGTTGTGCGTGGGGAAGAGGATTTATCCTTTCATGAAGATTCATATGTTACAGTTATTAAGGCTGGAGATGATCAAGGACCTATAGCTTATCAAAATTCCAAAACGATGTATGTCGGAAAGATTCCTAAAGGAAAAATACATTCCAAGGCCGAGGTTATCACCTTCGATCTGCATGGTAGCTAATGAGATGTTGAAGTATGGTTTTGTGCCGGGTAAAGGTTTGGGCGCATCTTTGCAAGGTATTCTGAAACCAGTATCTCTACATAAAAATCTGGGTACATTTGGTCTGAGGTTCAAGCCTACGGGGGATGATGTGAAGAAGGCTACAAAGTTGGAAAAGAAAGCATGCCCGCTCTCTAGGCCTATCCCACACATCTTCAGAAATTTTGTCAAGTCAAGGGCAATGAAGCGCCCGGTGTCAGAAGTTCCAAAACCTGGGTTGTCTTTGATAAGGAGTTGATTTGAGAGGGTCCAAAGTCTATTTGATGAAGTGAACATGGTAGAAATTGAGGTGCATTTTGTCATGCCGAATGTGAAGATCAACAATTGGGAAGCTACTCCTCTTCCTACTCGAAGGGAGTTTTGGTAGTGGGCTTTGATTTTCTTTTAGTTGTATGGATTATTCCAGGGTTGTGATTCAAATTCTATGTTTCGTCCGTTTGGATGTGTTAAACCTTGTTATCTTTCAATTTCAATGAAATGCAATTTCCCTTTTTCTTCATTCCTGATAATTTTCATTTTTGTTTTTCTTTTCTTTCTTGTACAGTTCTTTTTATGCTGGTTTCAATGACATGACATGCATGAGGAATCTTCGGCCCAGTCTTAAAAGCCGGTCTAATTCTAAAATAATAATACAAGAAATTGAGTGTGATAATGAATTGGAATATGATGATGAAGAGTGCGACAAAACCCGCCTGGAGCAATTGATTCTAATCAATAAGAAATGTTGGCAGTAGTGGCCAGTTGTATCAAGGGAGAATGGTAAGAGCATATAATAAGAAGGTGCGTCCACGGAAGTTCGAAGTGGGTCAGCAAGTGTACAGACGTATCCTTCCACATCAGGCTGAGGCTAAAGGCAAGTTCGCCCCAAATTGGCAGGGGCCGTTCATCGTGACTAGAGTGTTGTGCAATGGCTCTTTGTACTTAACAGATGTAGAAGACAAGTGTGTAGAAATGGCCATCAATTCCGATGCGGTCAAGAGATATTATGCATGATTTTCTTCGATTTAATTGTATTTGCTTGTACTTGGCATATTTTGAAGATTAGAAGGACAGAGGCATTTTGTTCTGCTATCTAAACACTTTATCCCTCGTAACCCCGTTGAACCTTATTTGTTTTCTTTCATACCTCTCTTTTGGAATCAGTTGCAAAGATCAGGAACACAAGCGTGAAAGATAAGTAAAGGAAAAAGAGAAAAGGAAAAGAATGAAAAGAGAGAGAAAAATGAGGAAAGGAAAAGAAAGAGAAAGGAAAAATAAAGAAAAAAGAAAAAAAATAAAAAACAACAGAAAGAGAAGAGGATGAAATAAAAGAAAATAAAGAGAAAATGGATAGGAAAAATCACAACAAAGAGCAATTTCTATGACATGAAATACGTTCGACCTGATTCCTTTAAGGATACGTAGGCAGCCTCATAGTTCGGTCCCATCAAAATAAAAATCCAAAAGGCCCCAAGCAAGAAACTGGAGCAGAAGTTGTGTTTGTTGTAAAAGATCTGATTCCAAAAGTTGAAATTTTAAACCCATTTGAATTGTTTTGAGCCTTTAATACCCTTTCTTTCTAACCTTATCCAAAAGCCCACATTACAGTCCAAAGAAAGACCTTTTGATCAATCTTCAAGAAATGCCAAGTCGAGCAAGAAGATGTGGTTCATATCAGGGGCAACACTCCGGTCCAAACAAGGGAAATAAAAAATGAGAGAGTCTTATTGGTGAAAACCCTTACGGGCACCGTAAGGCGACGCGGGCTGAGAGAAATGAAAAATGAGAGAGTCTTATTGATAAAAACCCTCACGGGCACCGTAAGGCAAAAGTGAGTTGAGAGAAATAAAAAATGAGAGAGTCTTATTAATGAAAACCCTCACAGGCACCTTAATGCGAAAGTGAGTTGACAGATGAACAAGTGGAAGAGGTCTGTGGGTGAAAACCATTCAGGACACCGCAGGATGAACAAGGTTAGTGTTTGGGTGAAGAAATCAGGCTACGAAATTCTGGGGCAACAAAGCACGGCAATTGAAATTTGATTGGTTGGACAGATTGGGCTGATTAGTCCGAAATGTATGTCATGATCAATGGTACCAGTTGTTCCACTCAGATAAGTTTCTTTTCCTTTTCTTTCCTTTTTGTAAGTCGTCTAATTTTGGATTCTCTTTATCCTTAACTCTCAAGGTCATTGCATTTAATTCCTTTTAGGGTTTATTCTTTAAGATGTTTCAATGTCAGTCTTGTTCAAAATAAAGAAGAAAGGATGTCAAGGTTCACTACCAATTTCCCAATTGCAAAGCACAGTGGGGCCTGTACCAAAGATGGCATGATGTAAAGTAGATACAAGGGGTCACCAGAAGTTTCATCGGTAGATTGATTGGGTAGTTTCATGGGGATGCAAAGTTTCAGATAAAAGGGGTCCGAGATGTGAAACAATAGTCTGGGTATAAAATGCTCGGGTTATCAAAGGTCATGGGGTTTGAAAGTCAGTCAGAAAGTCAAGCGGTTCAGGGCTAGTTCGGGAAGCAGGTCAAAAAAAAAATACAGCAGCGGAGGCATCTTCAGCAAGAATGCCATCAACTAACCACCATTTTAAACTGACAAGATTTTTCTTTGATTGAAACAGAGGCAGAAAGTTTTTGTTTGCTTCGGAGAAACTCTCCGTAGGGGAAGAGCAAGCACCAAAATAGGTTTGACCGTAAACTCTCAGGACCTTCCTAAAAAATAGGGCTTAGATAAATTTCAAAACAAATCATAGAAGAATGTAAGTTGATCGAAAAGTTTGCATGTTTAAGACAGGATTCAATTAGGAGTTTTCAGGACTCCTCCATGAATAATGGGACCAAGTTTTAAGATTTCCATTAGATAGCAAGATGTAGCATAAATTCTGTTGTAGCGTAGTATGATTCAGTCGTAAAAGTATCAGTCTTTAGGTTAAGCCTTGATTTGATTTTCAGGACCTCCCTGGATAATATGATTAGTTTAAGACCTTATAGATAACAAATGTAGTGGGATTAATACCTTCAGAAGATATAACTTAGGTTTGTAATTGTTGTTCACTTAGGATTTGTCAGGACCTCCCTGGATAATAGGACTCAAGTCTCAAATTCTTAATAATAGTTGGTAGAATGATTCAGTTTAACACTCACCTATGTGCCCAACTACCAAACTGGGGCAGAAAATTTTCTTTCTTTTGTCTATTTTGTTGAAGTCAGGAGCCCGCATGAAGAACAGAGGAATACAGTTCAAGTCAGCAGTCAAGAGCCCGCCTGAAAAAAAGAGGAAGACATTCAAGTTTTAGTAGTCAGGAGCCCGCCTGAAGAACAAAGGAATACATTTCAAGTCAGCAGTCAGGAGCCCGCCTGAAGAACAGAGGAATACATTCAAGTTTTAGCAGTCAGGAGCCCGCCTGAAGAATAGAGGAATACATTTCAAGTAAGTAGTTAGGACCCACCTGAAGAACAGAGGAATACATTCAAGTTTTAGCAGTCAGGAGCCCGCCTGAAGAACAGAGGAGTAAATTTCAAGTCAGCAGTCAAGAGACCGCCTGAAGAACAGAGGAATACATTCAAGTTTTAGCAGTCAGGAGCCCGCCGGAAGAACAGAGGAATACATTTCAAGTCAGCAGTGAGGAGCCCGCCTGAAGAATAGAGGAATACATTTCAAGTTTTGGCAGTCAGGAGCCCGCCTGAAGAACAGAGGGAGTACAATTCAAGTTTTAGCTTTCAAATTCTCATTAATGTCTAGTAAAACTGGAGCAAGAGATTTTCTTCATTGTATCTGTTTTGTTGAAGTCAGGAGCCTGTCTGAAGAACAGAGGAATACATTTCAAGTCAGAAGTCAGGCGCCCGCCTGAAGAACAGAGGAATAAATTCAAGTTTTAGCAGTCAAGAGCCCGCCTGAAGAACAGAGGAATACATTTCAAGTCAGCCGTCAGGAGCCCGCCTAGAGAGCAGGGAATACATTCAAGTCAGCAGTCAGAAGCCTGTCTGAAGAACAGAAGAATACATTTCAAGTTCAACAATCAGGAGCCCGCCTGAAGAGCAGGGAATACATTCAAGTTCAGCAGCCAGGCATCAACTGGAAAAGGGAAAAACATCTCAGATCACAATTCGAGGTGGCAACAAAGGGATATCACCGGAAGAGTACAAGTCAACAAGGTAGCAAGAACCACGAGAGCAAGTTTGAAGATATAAATAGGATTTTTGTAAAGCATATATCATAGTCTATTCTAGCTTCTTTTTACTTTTTGACATGGTGTAATAAGGGGGCAGCAAGTAGTAACAACAGCATCAGCAGTGAAATTACAGCTCCCAGTAGTCCCAGGTACCAAAATTTCTACAACTACACTGACCTGATTCCTTTACAATCTAGGATATGTAGGATACCTCTGAAGCAAGGTTCAGTCAGACAATGTTCAAAAATACTTCTCATGGAGTGCTAAGCGGGCAAAAATCCCTCATAATTGCTCACTTATCTTTGCGCGAAAACTCTTCGTGTTTCCGAGCAAAGAGGGGCAACTATGAGCACGTAATTTTTGCCTCGCATGATTTACTCCTACAAAATCCTTAGATATAGGATTTTTCCTTTTATTATTTAATTTTTAGGAATTAATTGCATAATTTACATGTTTATTTGTATTTTTGTGTGCATTTTTTTATTTTCTATAATTCACAAAATACGCATTGCATTTAGAATTTAATTTTATATTTTTTTTAGATTAATTAGTAATTAGGATTTTACGAAAAATATAAAAATCACAAAAATTAATTTGTTCTGCTTGGTTTGCATTTTAGCTTTATTAGTTTTCTTTAAATTGATATTTAATTAGTGCTTTTGGTTATTAATTAGAGCTTAATATAATTTGGTAGGGTAATTTAGATTGTTTTTTAGTTTTAATTTGAAAAGAAAATAAAAGGAAGGAATTAAAAAGAAACCAGATTCTGGGCCAAAATCATTTATAATACCCAGGCCCAATGTGAAATACCCGCCCGTTTCCAGCCCAAACCCGCACTCCAACCCGTTCCAGCCCCTCACATAAATTAAATAACGTCGTATTGGTGGATTCAATCCCAGCTATCGAGGTTTGATGATCAAATGGCTGGGAAGCTTGGAATCTTTAGTATATAAATGTCCAAACGGACCCCGACCCCTCAGAACCCCCTACCCCCGTCTCTTTCTCACCTTTCAAGACCAGATCTAACATCTCTGTCCACCGCCGCAAACCGCCGGCCGGAAATTGCCTCCGCCGACGGTGATCGTCCAATGACCTCCATTTTTACACCATAGGCTCACCTTGCCCTCGTCATCTCAAATCTACAATTTGTTTTCCTCAAAACTCTCCCAAACCTCTCAAATCTCTGAAACCCTAGCTGCCGCCATTCTCCACCACCGTCCAGTGTCGGCGTCACTTCAAACACCACTCAAAATCCAGTCAGACAACCCCCCTCACCTCATATCCCACTTTAGTTCATCATAACACCCTGTACTTCGCCATTTCATTTAAAGGTTAGATTCAGTTCCTCTTTGAGCTTCAAAGTTGATTTTGGGTTAAAATGAGTGCTAGACATTTGTTCTCGCAAGAACAAAATGACTAACACTCATTTCGCCTCAAATCGGAGAACAATGGAAGTCCCTTCCAGTCATCGTCCCATGTTGATTATATTAGGTATTTTCTCTGTTTCTCATCATTTTTTTTTCCTTCTCTTTCTGTTCATGCTCATCTCCTTCTGTCCTCCTCCCTTGTTATGTCTCATCTCTTCTCGGAATGTATTTCGATTGCATTTGGTTTGTTTCTTCTCATTTCTTTTTCTTTTGTTAAATGCTACTCCCTCCGTTTCATATTGTTTGAGGTAGTTTGACTCGGCACGGAGTTTAAGAAAAAAAAGAAGACTTTTAAAATTTGTGGTCTTAAAAGATTAAGGGGTAAAAGGTTTGTGGGGCCATACCATTTGTGTGGCTATAAAAGCTTCTCACTAAGGGCAAAAAGGGTAAAATGAAGAGTTTAAAGTTGAATTATTTCCAAATTTAGAAATGTGTCATTTATTTTGGAACAGACTAAAAAGGAAAGTACCTCAAACAATATGAAACGGAGGGAGTATTTAATATATGCTGCAGGTTTAGAATTTGGGTCATATTAATAATCATCAGTATTTTAATGTGTTTTACTCTTTTCTTCTTCAGTATCTTGATTTCATTTTTGCCCCTTTCTATGTGCTTTGGTCCATTAATTTTCTTTTGAAGCTAAAAATGACTGAAATGATTTCGGTTTACCTCCTTTGTGGCCTGTGATGTTTCTTATCACATTTTGGGGCCTCGAAGGTCCAGGCAGCCCAAAGGCTTTTGGTACTTGCTGATGCAGTAGCCCAAAGACCATGGGTCAATTTGAATCAATGGGTAGGCTGAGGTAAAAAATAGGGGTATTGGGTGTATTTTGGGTAGATTAGGTTGAGAGAATCTTTAGTAACAGAAGGTAGAAGCTTCTAGTGAGGGCTTTTAACTAAATTTAAGGACTGTGGTAGGATAGCTTGGGGACAAGTCAAAAAATGAGTTGCTAAAATGCAAAATATAAGGTTCAGGGCTGCACTAATGGCTGGCTATAAAGGCATGCCTTCCTTGCTTTAGAGGGGAGAATTTTGAGAGCCTAAGATTTAGCTCCTAGGGATTTTGGCAGAGATTTTAGAGAGATTTTGAAAAGCTAACATCCAAAACTTCATACGGCTAAAAGATCCAAATAATTACTGTTCCGTCAAATTATTTTTTATAACTCTTGAAGGTTTAATTGCTGAAGTATGTGCTAATTCACTTGAGTTTGAGGGTAGTTTGATTTGGTGTTGATAGCTGAATCCGGGTTAGAATAATTCAAATTTGAAGCATTGTAAAGGCTGGTCGGAGCTTTCTGTTTCAAAAACATTGTTTCATTGATTGGTTCAAATTGATTTCTGCTGAATTACTGCTCAATCTGGGTTGTGCTGTTGCTAGAGTAATTTCTACTCTTACTCTGCTGATCCCTCACTGTTTCTTTCTTTGTTTCAACCTTCAGGTACACAGCTTTGACTTTAAGCATGTAAGCCATGGTTTATGAAGTGTTTTTTGAAGGAAATGAAGATTGTGTTATCAAATATTCTCTATTCCTAGCTCCTTTGTCAGTGTGTTTTGAGTGTTATATTGATATTGCAATAGAATTATTACGTAGTGTATGCTGATTTATGCTTGTTTAAATTCCTAGGTTATATTGTTATTAGAAATGGCCATCACTTTTAATATCTATAAAGTTGTTTTAAAGCTTAGATTGTTAGAATGTTCTATTAGTCACAATACTACTATAATCAAGTCCGATGCATGTGTTGAGAAGTTAAAGTCGTCCAACTTTGTCTTCTTTCGCTGGTCTTTTGAAATGGCTAAGGGTGAAAAGATGCTTGCAGAGTACCAATGGTTGTGGTTTGATTTGGATGGTTGAAAAATTAAGTGTGTGTATTTATAATTTAGAACGGGGCCCTGAATAAGATCTAGAATTACAGCCTATTCTATTTGAGTGAGGGTCAACTATCTATGCTTATTTAACTGGTTTCAAAATAGTTCCTTAAAGTCAGTAGATTAGTAACACTTACGATAATGTATTGGGCTCCCTTGGGCCCGGATTTAAAGGGAAATGGATATTTTTCTATCTATGCAATGGCATAATTCAGACCTGGCATAAAATGCTTTCTTAAAATGGGTTAGGGTTGCTGCACTAGTTAACAAATAATTATGGCCTTTGTATTAATTTCTTGTGACTTAGATATAAAACAACCAAAGTGCCTAGTTGCTTTAGGCGTGCTTAACCTATTATTGTGTTTGTGTATATGTTCGCGTAACATGGTCATGATTTCTAAAAATCAATTTGGAGTATGTGTTCGCGTAACTTCGATCAACTTTTCTTAAATAACAAATAGGTTTGTTGGGTTATTAATTAATTTGAGCTCGAGGTGTGCCATTCGCAATTTAATCATGTGTGGCCCTCATATTAGCTTTGTAACCTAAATATTAAAAATGACCAATATTCGTAGAATATCCTTTAGAGCCACTTAAAATACCATCGTGAATGTGTATACATTCGCGTAACATAATTATAATTCTAAATACAAAACCGGAGTATACGTTCGCGCAACTTCGGCCCAGACTTTCTTAATAATAATAAAGCAAATAATTGTGGACACGTTCGCGTGACATGATTTTTGACTCATCAAACAAATGGGTACACGTACGGGTGACCCGTTTCAAGATAATTTTTCTTAATTAAAAGCGGTAAGAGGTAAATGAACATAGGTTCTAAAATCAGTAACTAGACAATTTTAATAAGCCAAGTATAATCAAAGCGACCGTGCTAGAACCACCGAACTCGGGAGTGTCTAACACCTTCTCCCGGGTTAACTGAATTCCTTACCCAGATTTCTGGTTCGCAGACTGTATAACAAAGTCAAACCCTTTCCTCTATTCGGGTTTCAAACTGGTGACTTGGGACACCATAAATCTCCCAAGTGGGGACTCTGATTTTTAATAATTAATCCCATTTCGATTGTCACTTAAATTGAAAAAAACTCCCTTAATTATACCATCCCGGGGGTGTAGTAAAAAAAAGGAGGTGTGACACCATTTCGATGTCCCTAAAGCGGAACGCGGCCCTTCATAATCCCAAAACAAGGTAGCAGCCTCTATTATCTTGTTTAGGGGTGTTCATGGTTCGGTTTGGATCAGGTTTTTCCTATAAAGAAACTAAACCAAGTAAGTCGGTTTTTCAAATATTAGAACTAAACCAATTAAATCAGTTTTTTCTTGATTCGGTTTATGTCCGATTTTGTCAATTTTTTGAGTTTTTGGTTATTTGTCAGTTTTTTCTTAAATGTAAGACATACACTACCAAACACATATTTTAGTGACCACGTTTTCAACGTAACACTATCAAATGAATTACCTTTTGAGAAATCTAATATTTACCAAGATATATTGATGATAATTGAATCAAATAGTGATGAATAATTTAAGGACTCAACTAAAAATATATTATTTTTGACACGAAATGGATTCTTACACTTAACAAAAGAAAATTACCAATCAAACTAGAATGTAAAGGTAAAGAACTATACTAAAAGTGAAAACTATTAACATTTACAATTCAAAATTTAAAACTTTGTATAAAAATATACATATATATATAGGTGTAATAATAAATTTGAAATATCTACTCCTATAGTCGGTTTGGTTCAGTTTTTTTCTAATTAAAACCAAAACCAAACCAAATTTGATCAGTTTTTAAAATTCAAAATCAAAACCAAACCAAAAAGTATCGTTTTGTTTGGCCGGTTTGGTTTGGTTTTCGATTTGGTTAAGTTTTTTAGGGTTTTATGAACACCCCTAATCTTGTTGTAAGGCTGGATCTCTAGAAGGGATGGTAGATTACCCAGATATTTTCTGACGAGGGTTTTGTCACTAGAATGTAGATCTTCCCACCAACTTAGGAACCTTGGGTGGATGTTGATGACCATGCCGAATCTGGGGACTTCATGCCTCCTCTTTCTGCAAGGAAAACAAGGTTTGGCCCTTACCCCCCACCAGACTCTGTCACACCTCCTTTTCTCGAAAGGCTTTTACTGTACCCCAGGAAGGGATATAGTAATAAAGGAGTTTTTCCAATTTAAGGACAATCGAAACGGGATTCATTTTTATTTAAGAATCATAGTCGCCACTTGGGAGATTTATGGTGTCCCAAGTCACCGTTTTCAATCCCGAATCGAGGAAGGGTTTGACTCTGTTTAACAATAGCGAACCAGAAATCCGAGTGAGGAATTCTGTTAACCCGGAAGAAGGTGTTAGGCATTCCCGAGTTCCGTGGTTCTAGCACGGTCGCTCAACTGTCATATTTGGCTAAATTTTGATTTTAATACATGTTAAACTTACAGTGCAAATTTAAAGTTATTTACCGCTTTTTATCAATTATTTTTATTTAAGAAAGTGAACGTCATTTAAGAATATATTTTCGGATCACGTCACATGAAATGCACCTGGATCCTCGACACATTCTTATTCAACGTTTTTGGATTTGGATTTGGGTCGCATGAAATGCACACCCGTATTTAGGAAGGTAAAATTATTTAGAGCGCGTCTAAAGCGACTAACGTATTATTTACTTTGTGGAGGACCGTGAAATTTGCTAAACGGCACGTCCCGAATTCTAAAGAGTTAAAATTGATTAAGTGAGGGCCATGAGCTTATGGCTTTTATTTGGCATGGCACGCCTCAAATCTATTGTTTCAAAGGATCGCACTCAACTAAAGTAAACTACGAATATTCATATTATTCTTAAACTAACTGGAGATTATTGCGAGGTCATCAATAGAAGTGTACGATTTTTGTTATTATTAATAAGTCACTAATTATAACTCAATATTCTTTCTC